>LQRL01113105.1:0-12528 GCA_001703475.1 Hydroides elegans
CCCTTTCATTTTGCCCTTTCCTTCTGCTCCATTCTACTCATCTATTCAACACCCTCTAGCTAGCGCCAGAACCCTTTCTTTAAATAGTAGCATCTTTTCCGCGAGTCTCTAAATAGCATCTGCTCTCGTCCTCCCTCAAACCTGTTCCCTCTCTCGTAGATCCCCTCAATCCTCCACCCTCACCCCATCCCTCCGTCGGCCGCCCCTTTTACACGAGAATATCACAGATGGAATACAAAAGTCTAGGTTCCGGCCACACGGGAAGCTTCTTCAAGCGTGTTTTGCCCGTAACAGACCGTGTGTTGCAACACAATTTTAGTATAACCTAAACATGTGTCAAGCTTTCTAAAAGACTGCGATTGTTTTCAAATTTCCCATAAAGGGTGCAACGAATGCATTGGGAAACACGGTAAGTTACATGTATGGGAAATGAACTCGAAGGAGCTTCCCATGTGGCCAGCCCCCTAAAGAGAAACGGGGGTTCGGCTTGTGAAATATTAATGCCACTGGTATTCTCGCTCGATTTGCTAAGGCCAATGCGCATGCAATACACGGCTATTGTCCTGCCTCACTGGTTTGTATTTGGTTTAATCAATTTATTATATCAAAGGTTGTTGTTTTCCGGTGGCTTAGGGAGCCTTAGCAAGCGATGTGATATTTCTAGAATAGATTATGTAGACTGCTGAAATGGTAAAAATAATTAGCTGTTTATGCTTATATTATATAAAACAAATCTCAAGATTATCTTAATCTAAACTTTAGAGCTTGCTTTAATATTGACATTTTAAAAGGATTTAAAAGAAAAGGTGCAAACACATATAAGGATAGCTGTTTGTTATATTCTAATTTGCGATATTTTAAAATCACAAATCCATGTAAGTGAATTTCTTGGCATTCTACCTTTATATATTTTTGCATTTTATAAACATGTAGATATAGATATTAACTTATATATATAGACGATAAATTCGAAAAGTTAAAAGTAGCCAGGTCACGATTTAATTTAAGTTTTGATTGCTTTTTAAAGGGCTCTGCTAAATTCTAAGAGATAAAATGATCTCACGAAATCGTTTGAAACATGAATCATATGGAATCATGATTTGTTTGTCATGATTTTTATTGTCAGTGGTCCTTACTCATCCTAACTTACCAGGTAAAACATTTCCATTATTTAATGGAAGCAACTCTTAAATTTTTATCACATTCGAGCTCAAAATACACACATTCAACGATACATTAAATATAAAACACACACATTCAACGATAGTTAAATATTTAGAATAATAAATAAATAATTGATAAAATTCAACATATTTGAAAACGAGGAATATCTTCACTGAAAACTGAAAGAGAGTGAGTAGAGTTGATTTGTTAAAACAATTATTTTATTAATACATTGCTTTAAAAGTGTTGAGAAAATAATAGTCTTCTTATCTTACAATCAATAGAGTTTCTTACAAATACAATGTATGCAACGCGTGCAATATGCATTCAAACAAACAAAGCCAATTAACGAATTATGCAAATTGGCACCAAATTATGCAAACAAGCGTCCGATTATGGACCAAAGCTGTTAAGCTATTACATGCATTTTTTGTTGCATTCTACAGTAGCGGTGATGTATGTTTATTTGATATTTTTATTTTGAACAAATAATTTAACGATTTACCGTTTAAATTTAGGACTGAACAGTTTACTATGTGTTACAGTTTAATGTATGCAGGATTCTATTTTGTAAAATAAGTTTCGATTATGACATTTGTCCAACGCCCATTTCGGTTCATATTGTTAACTCCAAAAGAAGTCTTTATCATTGATTTGTATAATCTATCATTAACCAAAAGTCAAATGGTGGTAGCTGAGCAAAGCTGTAAATAATTTTTGTTGTAAGAAAAGCGGTGACCCAAGCAATAAGGGAATATTTAATAAAAAAAAACTTTTAATTGAGGAAATGTTATGAATAACTCCAAAAAGAAATGAGAAAATAAACAAAAAATACCGCAATATTTCGACCCAAATTTGCAACTTTGCATCTTTACACCTAAGTATAATGAACATATATATCTCGAGTAAAACTAATCAATGTTTTTCAATTAATTATTGAAGCGACCCCAGAGTAAATCAATCGAGGCATCATTTGGTATTTGCATGATAAGCGACTAAAGAGTTTGAGTAGACTCTTTTGGTTTGAATTCATATATCGATCTGCTCTATTTGTGAGTAAAATAACCTTGTGTACATATGATCAGATATCGCTTATAATCAATAAATGGTTAAGAGAGATTTGAAAATAGATATGTTAAAACTACAAATAATACGGAAATTTTAAATGTTATTAATATATGATAGTGTTAGAGGCAACAATATTGTTAATAAATATACACATATCAGGATAGAAGTAATGCGGAAAATTAAAGTTGCTAAAAAGTGGTTTGTTTGAATTTGCAAAAAAAAAGTAAATGATTAAATAAGACATAGACAGCTTAGTTTTTCACTAGGGTTTCAAATGTTGGCAGGTAAGGGTCAAGCTGAATTTAAACATTTTGAGGGATAGTTTCGATGTTTAAAATCGCCATTTGGTTTATGAAAATTTGCTCTTTTATGCATCTATTCCAGAAAAATATTCAGAAAAAAAATTACTTTGCAATTTCGAAGCTTTGTTTTAGTCTGTTTATACTACATGAAGTTATACATTATTCATCTATTGTATTATCTTAAAGGCTTTGGTTGATCCTAGTAGAATGTCTTAGTATCTTCTTTAGATTTCATGTGGCAATGTAGACGGCTTGATCATATATTGGAATATATGCAATAAACATTATATAACTTTAAACAGAAATCCCCTGCTGTTCAAAATCAAAATGATACCATAAAATTTTTCCGATTTTTAGATGGTCTCTATTTAAACTCTTTGTGGTCATTTCGTTTATTTAGGAAAATTAAATATTTTTTAGAACGCCTTTAAAATCGAGCTTTAAGTTTAGTCATCACGACTTATAAGCTAATAATCAGGGACACCCCATGACGACATTATGCGACAATGCATTGTAAGTAAGGAAACGGACACGATAAAGAACGTCAATTCGAGACGAAAAATATAATCCCTTATTATGCCACCAGCAGACTAAGGGCCTGGTCAGATAAGGAGATTTGTCGAACTCTTTCTCCAAAACAAATCGTGTTTTTCAATGCATTCCGTTTTGGAAACTCAAAACGCTCGTTGGGCCTTTTCAAACACTTAGACGCGTTGGCTTTGGATTTTCCCATTAGAAATACATACTTTGAAAAACACGGTTTTGAAAAAGCTCAAGCAATCTTCCAGTGTGACCAGTTCTTAAAGACGACCATATAAGGCGTAATAAAAAGGAAAGACGTGGGTTTTAAAACCCGAATCACCCAAATCACCAGGTTCCCCTGATATACTTAGTAACACTTCTACTTGTTGTGATAACAGTTATCATAAAAATTCTTCAGATAACGTCGTTCGTGCCAAAGACATTATAATAAAACAGACTGTTAAGGGCATCACAGTATTTGAATAAATTGAGCAAACAAATTGTTAAAGATTGAATGGATTCGAGATTATGACACAGTATCTTCCAAGAGGTAACCCTTTCTAAACTTTTTAAATTATAAGCAGTCATTGATACGCTAAATAATCAAGTTTTACTATATTTATATAACGATTGTTGTTGTGATTTCTAAATATTTAATCATTATTTTTACATCAGTCAAATATACATCATATACATTACTTCAACAAAATACCAAATTTTACAATTCCAAAATTTCTCATTTTTCGAGCTGAATACTTCGAAACAGTAAAATCAATGACAGTAAAATCATACACTAAAATCATCAGTTGTAAGCCACTCACTAATCAATAACCCTTTTTATCGACAAATTAAACTCTAAATTCTAAACACTAAATCCTAAACTTCAATTAAGAAAAAAATCCGCTTAATATAAGAAGTTTGAGCTAGAAAATTCGTGCTTATTGGTGACTAGGCGACAAATGGACATAGTACATGTAGTCTTATTTTTCTTTCTCAGCGCTTTTAAGACTTAAGCGCTCATTGCTTGATGGGGAAAAATAAGTGACATTCTGAACAGGATCAATATCATCCGCTCTGCTGAACCTTACCCTTACCCTTAGATGGTGGGAAATTGCCGGGAAAAACGTAAGGATAAGCTATAATATGGGTGCAGGTAGTAACATCCAATGAATGTATGTAATTGTCTGTGTCATATAATTATCGTTATTATTTTTTGCAGACAAATCGAAACGAGGAGCCAACCCAAGCAACCAAGCTCTGTTCGATCAAATCAGCCAAGGCGTTCGACTCAAGAGTACAGGCCGCAAACTAACCGAAGGTGAGCCATTCCTAAAGAATCGGAGTAGGGCCGTGGTTGTATTTGTGTATTTTTTTTTCGCGTTAACCAATGGATTGAAAATCAAGCTAGCCGTTTCAGTTACCCGGAGGGAATACATTGGAAGCCAAGACAAAAAAGCAAATGTAACCAAGGTCTAGGACAAAGTCGTGCATAGGGGTACGGGGTTAGATCCGATTGATTTGAATGCAATTTTGCGTGTTGCAGGGTTCGTCCTAGGGAGGCTCGGCGACGCGTTTAAAACGCGCCCCCTTTATTTTGATGCGTTTTTTGTTCGCAGAGTGCGTTTTGTATGGTTAAGCTTTAAATTCGCATTTTATTGGAAAACACTTTTTAAATATACACTTATTTATAGACCACATTTGGTATATTTTTGGGGGGAAATTATCCATCTACTAGATGGCATCCTTCAAATATGTTGCTTTTATATGTATTATTGAGTCAGTAAATGATTTGATTGAATAAGAAGAAACAATGATATAAGGCCTCTCTGCATTAGATTTTCGGCAGGTATGTATTTGACACTCAAAATGTTTGCGTCCTCGGGCACAATTCATTCAAAGATTGCGCCACAACGAATCAGTGTGCCAAGGTGTATGTCAGATGTGAAACAAAGATACACCATAGCCAGAATTCGCCTGTTATCTAAACTCCGGTTGACTAACTTATCAACTCTTCTAGTACGAGCGCCGAAGACGCGAGCGATTTTTGAAGAAAATTGAAACAAAAATTTGAAATTCTAGTGTACTGTTTACCTTGATATATAGGCATATCGTGCGCACCAATGGTTTGATTATATTGATAAATTGGTAACACAAACGCGTGTCCATAATTTTCATGCGTTTTTTCTTTCCGACATGCGTTTTTCAAACGCGCGCCCTTGATTTTCGTGCGTTTTTGAGGATTTTGGTGTGAAAAATAACGCAAAAACGCGCCCTCGGACGAACCCTGGTGTTGTAGTTTAGATATAACATAGTACTAACCTTGATATTACCATTAATGACTGGCCACTCAGGGAGCGACGACAGGAAAGTAATTGAGCATTTTAGGGGATTTTGTAATGTTACTAAATTCTTGTTTGTCCATGGACACAACCGCTCCTCGTCGCTCCAAGCATGGCTAGGTACTAAAAATAAATCTAACTTTTGTTTCATGGAGAAAAAAAAACTTTTTAAAATCTGAAGATTGGCGCACACAGGGAAACTCTCCAATCTGTTCCTGTTTTCGGTTACATTTTGTAAATGCAACTAACATGAATATTCATTATTAAAAAATATTAAAACAATATATTTTTGACCATAATAACATTCTTCCGGCATCTAGTGGACATGGAGAGTCCTATAGAAATATGCGAAGGTAAGTTAACAGGAAAATACAGCGTTTTTGCGGCCTTTTTAGAACATATGTAAATTTACTTCAGATATGAATACATCCACTACCTGTACAAATAACACGACAGACACAATATATAATGATAAGCACCGACGACTTCTAAATTAAGCCTTTCACGTAGAATTCTTTCATATATTTGATCGCATATTGCTGTAGTATACAAAACGTACATGCATTTCTTCCAACAGCAGAAGACTATATCGTTTTTTCTTTTTAAATCCATGTTTGGAGTACCTGTCTAAGTGCATATAGGGAGTGTGATATATCTTCCATATTTGGATATACATTCTGCAAGAGTGTTTCCCTTTACCATTCGATTTGCTTTGAGAGTCTTCGTGTAACATTTGCGCAAAATGTCACGCCTTCTCGGATTGTAAAGCTCTTACAGCTACCGAATAAACCCAAGTCTGCATACCTTATATTTAGAAGCACCTTTACTGAATAATTGTGATGTCCGGTGCATAACACGCTTGTCCCTACAACATCGGTTCTCTTTGACACTTCGGTCCCTCCGATAGAGACATGTCGGCCTCAAAGTCATACACTTTGACCCCTTCAACTTCAAGAACTACAACTTTGGTCCCTCTTTATTAAAGCACCTAAATTATAATTGTTTCGCCACATTCAATTTAGGTTTTGATTGGTTTGATATGGATTTATAGTATGTTAAAATAACAGCATCTTTACAAATCCTATTATTTAAAGGGGCTAAAGTAATGGGGGCCGAATTTGCAAGGGTCGAAGTTTTAGGGGCTTGGGTCTCCAAAAACCTTTGTAGCATGGTCGAAATCTTATGGATATGTGCCTGGGTAAATCTTGGTTCTCATCTGACATTGTTGCGGGTTAAACATCGGACATGCGCCAACGATTATTCAATATGTTTTACAATGAAAAAAGTAAGAGTATATACGTCGAGGGTACAAGTGCTGTACACTCGAAAAATGTAAGATTTTTAGCACCTTTATAGAAGTGTATTGCACTTATTTTATGAAAACTTTATGCGGTCCTTTTCTCCGGGGAGTAGATCCAAGATAAGGCACACATATTAGCAGGTGAACCTACTTTATAACTGTATGCCATCTTTATTGGAACTGGAGAGTGAAAAGCCCTTTATATTGACCTGTCCACCCAGATCTACTTTATATAAACCTAAGAACTACTTTTTATATATTCCTACATCAGGCCAGTTTACTGCACAGTCCGGTAAGCGAGTGGGGTTCTTCGGAAAGCAAAATAAACGCGTGAATTTCGCAGGTTCGATATTCTTTTAACTTTAAGGTTCTTGGGTTTTATATTGATATGTACGAGGATTTTGAGGATATAAGTTTTACGGATCGATATTGTTATTGACGAAAATCGGGTAAGGTTGCATTTTAATTTGATTTTGTATACTATGGATCAAAGGAGGTGTACTATTTTTGTTGGTTATTATTTATTTGTTTAAACTGGAAACTTTTGTTTTATTTTATTTCTATTCATTTTCACCAAAAATACATTATTAGTATACGCTGGTCGAAAGTGGGAGATGAATAAAGTTTGATACATTTGAATTGGGAATTAGGATTTGGTTGGGTATCCTTTGAAAATTTATTGTATATTTATATAAATAATTTGCACGATTCCCTTATTTAAAGTTTCACCCAATACTTTCAAACCTTTTGTATATTTTGCGTTTTATTCTTTGATTTCTTATTTTTGCTTTGTACGGATAACTGCTCAGATCCAAAAACTGGATAGGTTGACATAAACATAAGTTGAAGAGTAAAACATATTTTGACAAAGACTATCAAACAATATTCGTTTGGATGTTGAGGGCGAGTCCAGAAAGAAATGGGGTTCGTATAATTGGCCAATAAAAACCTTCTTTCGCGATCATAACTTGCTCATGTATTGTATTATCTTCTACAACGCACTCATGAGCTGTTCGCAAAAGCTAACTAAAGCAAAGTTTTCGTTAGGTTTGATGGTTTAATGTAGTTTTTCAACATGAGTAATTAATGAAATTAGTCAAGTCAATACGCCTTTGCCTATAAATACAATAAAACGTTTCGTTATTAAGGTATAGACCAAAAAACTGTCACTGAGTAGGGTTTAAAACTAAAAATTATGTCAAATGAAGAACAACATTCTTGAATGATTCATTAATGAATAATAAAATTTCATAAAAAAAGTCGAATTTGTATATATTTATAGAATAGATGGAAAATTCAATGGAAAAATTGAATGATTCCTGTTGCTAATTTATCACTATTCAGTGATATGTGATATATTATTTGCACTTAAAGGTGTTATAATTCATTGATTATAGAGAACATATCAATGGGATTATCACATATATTGATACAAGTAGCGTCAATTGAAGGGCTCCGTGCAACAATGTGTTAAGTCTGAAATTGACGTTTTGAGGAAAGAGGCACTGGATGTTTTTAAACTGGTCATTTGTATAAGAATTGGCATGTAGCCAAAGGATGAAATAATGATAACCGCACTGATTTTTAAGAATAACTCTTGAAGCATGTAACATGGATCAGTTTATACTTGGCACTTTGCCATACATTCTAGCGAAACATGTTAAGTAGACTTAACACATTGTTGCACGGAGCCCTTCAACTGCTACTTTAACAAATAGCTCCATTGACTTCTTATCATTAGATGATCCTTGAACACTAAATTTATCTGCTAGGGTTATAGACTTGTTGATCTAATAGATTAACATGCATTTATTTAATGGTATACGTAAATGAAAGTATTAAATCAAAATAGCTGAAAACTGAAGTTAAGGCTCAAGTTTCCGAAATAGAACTTTTTTCTGGTGTCATTTCTTCTCTATTTCGAAAATAATTTCGTTATTTCGATTTTTTTCTGGTGTCATTTCTTCTCTATTTCGAAAATAATTTCGTTTTTATATTGGATATTCTTTCAGTGATTATCACATAGGTTCTAAGTACATTCCAAATATTTAATCACAAGTTATTAAAACCAACTCCCCCTCCTATTACTAACCTCCACAGGGTGTCGGACAACTCACCCAAAAACCAACTCACCCAAAAACCAACTCACCCAAGTCGGACCAACTCACCCAAATAGATTGGTCAACTCACCCAAGTTTTTGGATAACTCACCCAAGTTTTACCAATTGGGAGAACACCTCTAAAACTTATTTCTCGTTTAGAAATGCAATTTTCAATTTCAAATATACGCTTTAAAGTCACTAAGTAATCAAAAACGATGGATTTGAGATTTCTATTAAGCACTTTGCGCCTCCAGGCAGGTACGCATACGTTCCTCTATTTTAAGGCAATATAATATATCGCTGTAATTTCGAATGTTGAAGAAATATCTTAATTAATATTCGTATATTTATGCATATCAGTGCCAATTGAATGAGAAAAACGCGATATTATGTCTTATAATGTGAAAAAATAATTGGGTGAGTTGTTCAAAAATTTGGGTGAGTCGTCCAAATAACTTGGGTGAGTTGACCAAAAACTTGGGTGAGTTATCCAAGAATTTTGGTGAGTTGACCAATTTTTATTTGGGTGAGTTGGTTTTTGGGTGAGTTGTCCTGATACCAACTCCGCATCCCCACCCCTCAATCTGAACCGCCGTGGGACATTGAATGGGGATGAGAGGGTTTTAAGTCACTTTGTCAATGCAACTTCGGTACACCCTTTCAATAAAAAAATCGCTATTAATCTGAATCAACCTTAGATATTATCGAGTTTACCTTGCCTTGATGCTATAATAGTCTCGACGCCTTTTACCGATTGATTTTCAATAGCCGATAATAGGTTGTTCTAGAGCAGAAAAAAACGCGAAATATACACACATTTGTGATGGATGAAACATTTTCGCAACTGATGCTACATATTTACTCAGTATTTTCAATAACATCGTGTCTGTTTGCTTGAACGTTTTGTTCTAATTTTCCTTTTGAATTACAAAAAATAGGATAACATGTGATTACAAATGGTTGGGTTTAATTATAGGATATTGGTGGAATTCATTTATTTTAAAGCATTGAGCTGTATTTTAACAACCTAAAACTACTTTTGGATCATGAAATTGTTCATAAGATTTACAGTTAAGAAGGTTTGAAATAAGAAATGGATACACTTTAAGTGAAACATAAAATAGCTTAATTTGCGATCGAAACATATTAAAAAATAAAACTTTTTCTCCTTTGATGCCATTGAAATTTAGTTGGATCGTATGAACGAAAGACAATTTTGTGGTAGTATAAAATGTCAGTGTTTGTTCAAGCCATCATAAAATTGTCGATACATTTACAGATTAAGTACAATTTTCAATGAACCTATATGTAAAAGAGTTCTATATGTAAAATCTATAGGATTGTGTAAACTGAATGATGTCTTATGCGAATTTTATGTCACTTTAAGCTGCAAAGATAATGACAGATAGATAAAATTGTTGAACGTTGAAGTGTTACACTGCTCAATAGAACAGACAGGGATTGAATTTCATATATTTCGAAGATGTGAATGTATTTATCACCACACGTAGATATTGAATTGACCCTGAAAATATAGTAAAAACTGATAGAGTGAAAAATGGCTTATTCTAACGATTAACCATAAGTTAGTTTCAGTTAAGATAATCGGTGAATTTAGACATTTACGTTTGCGTTAACATTATCATCGGTTTTGAAATGGGCATATAGGATCGGTTTTGAACGAAAGGATACCATTTTTTAAAAGTCGAAATGAATATTGTATATTGTATAGGATAAAATTTATTTTTGGATTATCAAAAATTATAAAATTATAACAAAATGACTTTCGTATTTCAAAGTGGATATGACAGACAGTTGAATTTCAGTAAGTAACATTTGCTTCTGAATCTTATTGTTCATAAATATGTAGCCATACGTGTGATAACTTCTTACCTAATTCAGAAAATTCTTTAAATAAACAAAAAGCAATACACTTAACATTTTGCCGACACACTGTTTGAGTCTAATTTAAGGGTTCATCATATCAAAACTATAATAAGTTGACAAATTCACCTCCTAGCAAAATAGATATAGTGCATAGAGTATCAACGAGTTGGTACATACAATGATTATTTAAAGATGATCCGAGATCAACTGTTACATTTACAATATTTATGTTAACTAGGATAAATATCTTACGACAGCTGAAAATACATAAATGTGCGCACCATTGCTAGTGTTATATATGAGACCATTTATGTAATAAACTAGCGCACAGCAGCAATTTTAAAATACACAGATAGAAGTTTCGTTCAATGAGCGTTGCTCATATTATCAAAAATAAAACATAAAAATATTGTATTTTGTCTAGAAGCACGCTGTTGAGTTAAACTGGTTTAAGGTTTTTTTTTAGCAATTCTAGAAGTTTTGAAAAAGCAATATCATTAGTTTTTATGTTGTAGTTAATCTGTAAGATATCATATCAAATTTTAAATGCGTTATAAATATGTATGAAAAAATGTCATTTTATTCTAAATATATATTTTTTTTACAGCTTTGTCGATCCTTTTAGATGTCTTAGTGAGAAATAAGAAATAAAAAATAAAGTGTTCTTAGTTTATCGAAACTTGAATAATGTTCTTATTAAGTAATTACGTATTCAACTTAAGACTGACAAAAGAAACAAATAGACACATGTTTTGATGAAGAAACAGTATATCAAGCTCCTTTTGTTTTCATTTATTGCAATAATTGTGTTACATATTTCAAATAACTGTATCAATTTCGTTTTCTTCCAATCACAGACAACGTAGTCACAACCGGAAACGGCGAAGAAATCTACAACGACGCCACTTCCGTTACACAAACCGACCAATCACCAACGTCGCCCGTGACGCCGCCCCCTCCGCCGCCACCTGTCGACCAATCAGCGACTAGCCCCGCCCAAAAGAGTAGTCCGCAAAAGTTCCCGCCGCCAGCACCTGCGCCGAAACCGTATAATCAGCAAAAAGGTGCGTAGTAATATGATCTATTTAAGGAAAAATAGTCCGAAAAAAGGTCCCGCTACCAACACCTGCACCGAAACTGTTGAATAAGCAAAAAAGTGCGTAGTGATATGAACTATGTTCGAAAATGTATGTTTAAAAAGTAGTCCGAAGAAGGGGGTTCCGCCACTAGCTCTTCGCCGTGGTGGTTTGATCCGTCTAAAGGTGCGTATTGATATATATGAATTTTTGGTTTTATTAATTGTCCGAAAAAGGGGCCTCCGGCTCAAACCTGCACCGGAACGTATTAAGGTGTGTAAGGATATGAGAGTTTAGTAAGTTCAATACAACACCTGAACTAAAGGTGAGGGAAAAAAGTAGAGCACTACCAGAACTAAAAGTAAGATGCTAAATGAAAGGAGAGTATATTGGAAATCAACCGTGCTTGCATTGGTAAGTGCATACGTTTGACATGCAATTGCAATGTACTAACTTTTGATTTATATGATTTATGTGATTTTTGTGATTTTCGTGTTATGTCTGTTTCTAATCCACATTAACTTTATGTTTTGGGACATCAATAAATCGACATTTCTAAAGAAAACATCTCATTTTTCCTCACAATATAAACTATACTCAACGGTTCATCCTAGGTCTATAAATCACATATATAGTCGTATGCCTCAGCATTTCGTGGTGCTAAGTGTCGACTCAATTAACATGGAAATTGAGCCTAATTTGCAGCAATTGCAAGCTTTATAAGTAAACTGATATGATATGGCTATTTCAGTGAATAGGACCTGGGGC
>LQRL01113110.1:21915-32532 GCA_001703475.1 Hydroides elegans
GATAGACGGAAGTTTCCAAAGAATCATGCCATTGTTCGTATGTTAACGGGCCATTTTGTTTTTACATCGCTTTTATATATATGATGTATAGCCTGAAACAATACATATTGTGTTCCTCTAAATATTAAAGCATTATTTCAGGAAACAGGAAGTTGGCTTTTGGCCTCAAATTGAACTTTGTTTATTTAATTTCAGGCATATTTGGATTATCCCGTTATTCTAGTCCAGGAAAATGTCACTTTTTTATCAGTTTTCTTTATTACATTCTTTATCAGATTTTTTAAATTACAAAACGTAATGGAAAAGACTTCAACTTCCACAAATAGATTCACAGTCTATATGAGAATTTAAACTTTTTCAGCTTGTTTTGGTGTTGATGTCTTGAATTAGGAACTGTATATATAATCTGACAACCAAAACCGCTCTTATTCCCGTCGTAGTCTCCCTCAATATATCCTTCAATATGTTGGTTTTTACCTGAAGCCGCATTGCAGCGACTACACTGATCTGTGGCGTGCAGGTCTGGTAGCTGCTCGTGACATCGGGGCTGAGGCTGGGACAAGAGGCTGGTTCGAGGCTGAAACCGGACTAAAACAGAGAATGCGCGAATTTAAGCAAAAATGTCTTAATGTATTTCACATCATAATGAGTGACAACTTCATGCGTTTAATTAATTCTCCATTAATACTTAATATCTTTATTTTTTTCATACTGTCTTTGTTTAGTGCTTCTCCGTGGCCGAGTGGATAAAGTGGCTGGATAGTGCATAATAGCACTGATCAGACGGCGTGAGTTCGAGCCCACCACGGAGAGCACACATATGGTCGACCCAGCCAGTGAACTAAATGGGTACCTGCCTCTAGTGCAGGGAACGTTAACAGGCTCGCTGTGAGAGAGGAGTGGCGGACCCTCCATGGCATTGCACATGAGTCTGGCCCAAACGCTAAGGAAAAAGAGTTGGCGAGGATCAATGATCCCGTTTCGACTTTAACCTTTAACCTTTGTTTACATATATGGTTCCTTTACTTACATAACTTTTCACTTCTACCCATTTTTTACGTTTACAAGTGACTTACTTCAGCATCAACATCCTCATCATCTGTCGTGACTTCCGGTAACTCCGGTTGCGTAGTAACCTCTGGCAACGTCGGTTGTGTAGTAACATCGGGTAACTCTTGTCGCCTTGGATACCCAGTTACAGATTCGCATCCACTAGGAATGGGCGCTGCGACAAACCGGTAGATATCCCCACCTCCATGTTGAGGTTCTATGATATCTTCTTCAGTAATCGCCAGGGGCGTCAAAGCGCAATTCATTTCCAAGTTGCCATGGCGACGAAATTCGATGCCTTTGCAGCATTCTGTGTTGACGCATTCGACCATGCAGGAATCGTGGTCTAGAGTTTGTGTTTCCGAGAGATACATTAAAGCACTCCCTGTGCCGACTCTTCTGAATAAGGATAGTGTTTGAGTGGCGTCGACGTTAAGAAATCCGTAGCATATTATAAGTAAAAGTGGTTTTACCATATCCATTTTGCACATTTTTTAAATCAATTAAGTTGAATTACAGCTTTGGAATATTGCTAATTTGTACCTTTCGCTAACGCGTAACTTGTGTTTGATATCGTATGACTTGATCCAAGTATATTAAAGTTGTAATAACAATTAAACGTCTTTTATAAATCAGGTGTGTGTTTTAAATTATGTTATGCAAGAAAATGTAAGATGTGTTAAACGTATTATTTTCAAAATAGCTTTATGTTCTGCATAAATAACGAAGATGCAAACAATTAACAATGTTTTCTTATGTCCAGTGCAATGTCAAATGGTCTTTTAGGAGCATCTAATTAGCATAATCCATACATGATTCTCCCACAAAGACTTAAGTGACCAACAGAAGCTCTGGTTACATTACATTTGATACATTTATATCTGCATTTATTTTTATTATTATTAGTCAATCATAAGTCAAAATAATTTTGTAACAAGTATATATCCGTTAAATATGCTTTTGAAATGTGGAAATCAAAAATTTATTCTAAATTTTAGCATAGCCACCAAAGCGAAAACTTAATGCTTTTTTTATTTAACGATAACTGTTTATAGAAAAAAATCAACAGTGCTCTGTTTACAATATTCAGACTCAGCATTTAAACTTTTAAATTATAACTGTTTTGCATTGCGATTGGTCATTCATGATGAACCCGACTTTAAAAGGCTTGACATTCTCGTTCCAAATAAATCAACACTTATATATTTTAGAGTGATTTTACAGATTATGATCATCCTTCTCGTTTTCATGAGAAACATTAAAGCCTAGTTACAATTCATTGTAAAATGAACATCATTCTGATTGATGAGTGATATTTAAAAAGAAATAAAGGAAACTGTTATTATTGTAAGAGACAATATTTGCTAAAAATGTTGACTTTAAGAGAAGTGCTGCATTAGCCTAGGGTATAACATTTCAAGGCATGAATAGACAATGTTTGATCAGTTTTTGTATATGTTTGATGAGTAATTTACTTTCGTTTCCCTGTACAGGAAGAATCCATTGATTACAAAAACCGACAATATCCGTCTGAATCTTTGCTATGTTATATACTTCATTGCGTTTAGTTTTGATAATGACGCCCAGTGCATTTTAAAGCTGAATTAAAATGTTTTTACATTTCCTATCTTAATTGGTTGTTTATATATGTGTATGTACTCAATTTAGTGCAATATTGGTTAACTTAAGGTCATGTTCGTTCCTATTTTAATTAATTTCAAATGCATACTATAGAAAGAAACAGTAGGTATAGACCCACTTTGAGTAAAATAAACCTTGAAAGTTATGCGATCATCAAATGTTGGTTTACTAGTCATTCTCAACAAGTTCACTGTTTTTTTTCTTATTACGGGTATTTGTCGGCCGTTTAATTCATGTCATAATATATTGCTGGTGCCTTCATTTTTGAAATTTTGATACGCAATGGAACTGTCATAATTTTCGCTTTCACTGATTATTGTATCATATCAACTATTGTTATCGCTGAACAGTTGGCACTTGCGCTATTGTTATCACTGGAAATTTCAGCACTTGCGCTATTATTATTGCTTAAACTTTCGTCACTTGCGCTATTGTTATCGCTGGAACTTTCGTTACTTGCGCTATTGTTATCGCTGGAACTTTCGTCACTTGCGCAATTGTTATCGCTGGAACTTTCGTCACTTGCGCTATTGTTATCGCTGGAACTTTCGTTACTTGCACTATTGTTATCACTGGAACTTTCGTAACTTGCGCTATTGTTATCACTGGAACTTTCGTAACTTGCGCTATTGTTATCGCTGGAACTTTCGTTACTTTCGCTATTGTTATCGCTGGAACTTTCGATACTTGCGCTATTGTTATCGCTGGAACTTTCGTTACTTGCGCTATTGTTATCGCTGGAACTTTCGTAACTTGCGCAATTGTTATCGCTGGAACTTTCGTCACTTGTGCTATTGTTATCGCTGGAACTTTCGTTACTTGCGCTATTGTTATCGTTGGAACTTTCGTCACTTGCGCTATTGTTATCGCTGGAACTTTCGTCACTTGCGCTATTGTTATCGCTGGAACTTTCGTCACTTGCGCTATTGTTATCGCTGGAACTTTCGTAACTTGCGCTATTGTTATCGCTGGAATTTTCGTAACTTGCGCTATTGTTATCGCTGGAATTGTCGTAACTTGCGCTATTGTTATCGCTGGAACTTTCATTACTCGCGCTTTTGTTATCGCTGGAACTTTCGTCACTTGCGCTATTGTTATCGCTGGAGCTTTCGTTACTTGCGCTATTGTTATCGCTGGAACTTTCATTACTCGCGCTTTTGTTATTGCTGGAACTTTCGTCACTTGTGCTATTGTTATCGCTGGAGCTTTCGTTACTTGCGCTATTGTTATCGCTGGAACTTTCATTACTCGCGCTTTTGTTATCGCTGGAACTTTCGTAACTTGTGCTATTGTTATCGCTGAAACTTTCTTCACTTGCGCTATCGATATCGATTGAACTTTCATTACTTGCGCTATTGTTATCGCTTGAACTTTCTTCACTTGCGCTATCGATATCGATTGAACTTTCATTAGTTGCGCTATTGTTATCGCTTGAACTTTCTTCACTTGCGCTATCGATATCGATTGAACTTTCATCACTGGCACTATTGGCTACACTTGCTGGCTTGTAACTTACACTTGAAAAGAGTGTTAAATAATTTGGTGCTTGTGTCGTGAAGACAGAATCAGATGATGTCATATTTTGTGTAGTTATTGATTGCGAAAGAGTTGTGAACAAAATGCATTTATTATGTTCTTTACTTTCAAAATTATAATCCCTTTCAATATGTCCAGTTTCTGTGGCTTGTGCCGCTATTGCAAACAAGTTATTTGTGTGCTGTACATTTAACGTTTGTATATTTCCATAATAAAATCCAAGAAAATAAAATTTGATACATTGGATATTTTGAGCACAGTAAATTGCACAGTGGACTCTATCCTTCACAAGATGAATTTCCGTTCCCCTTAATGGTGTGTCGGAATTTTCAGCTCTTGAAATTGAAAAACTCTTATTCAATAGATCCGAGAAGATACATCTTGCTTGATTATGATACGGCATTGAACATTTAATAATTTGTAAGATGCAGAGTGTTGCACAAATATATTTTACATCCATATTGATTCCTATAATCATTTATTTTGAATTTTGAAAGCAAGCTAAAGGTCCTAGTAATATTATAATAAATGAACGAATGAAACAACCTCGACTCAAAATAGGTTTATATCAGTTTTGGATTAGTTATAAATTATGTCACAAATAACATTAACGTATTTTATGATATTGAAGAAGAAACATTATTTTTTGATGACTTGTCATAAAAAAATTGTGACGACTTTGTTACCTCGGTTATCACATGCAAGGACCTCGTTAGCTATGGCAATAAATGATTTAATCAAGGAGACCGTTGTAGCATATTAATAATAAAAAAACTTAATATCTGTTTAACTGGTAAATCCATTGAATGAATAAACATGTAACAAAACAATTTATTTCACGTATTTATTCTAGGATTTTTTACACGAATAACAATACAGTTAAACAAATGAAACGTTATCACATTTAATGCTTTCAAAACATTATAATTTGGCGCAATAACAACTACACACAAGATCATATGGGTCACTAACCGATTTTAAATAAAAACATAAAATATGATAAAAACACAAGAGTTGTTTTCAAAATGTACATCACACTTCAGATGATCAAATAAATTTATAAATAACAATGACTGCCTTGCTCCTTCTATTTGTTGCTTGAATCATCTGTGTTTTCAAACATGCCTCCCTCCAGCATTGAATCAATGCCAGCCTCTTCTTGATTCGAAATGTCAAAGCTATCACCATCGAAAGTGTCACCATTTACGTCGGTAACCACGGATGTGGAACGACTTAAACCATCGTCCATTAAGACGTTGCTATCGCTTCGCTGGCTATAGATGTTATCAGCGTCACTGTTGTATGCAGTATTGGTTGTGACGTCATTGTTTGATACGTCAATATTATCGGTATCTTCGCTTTCACTTTCATGGTAATCGCCGTAACTTTGGTATCTTACACTTGGTGTGGCGTCAATATCAAAGTTAGCAGTATCATCGTCTCTTGAATATCGTTCTGTAACACTAGTCCCAGCATCGTTGTTATTTCTTTCAAAATCACGCGTGGTGGTTGTTTCACTATTGAAAACGTGATTAATTTCACGCTGTTCACTCAGTGAGTCAGATGATGTGACAATATTGCTAAGCTCGTTAACCCCAGCATCGACTCCAAATGCTGTAGAAGGTATTGTTGAAGAAGGTGGGTTTGTTCTAGTACTCTGGTGACCTTGCTGTGACCTTGGTGCTGTTTCAAGGTCATTTGACGAAATTGTTGTAAACTGCTCAGTACTCGTTGAAGCATCGGGAGTTTGAATGTGTGAAGTTTGAGTTTCGATCAATGCATCATGTGTCGTATCCATTATTCGGTGAGTAGATCTTGCAACTGTTACCATTGGACTTGTCGTGGTAGTGTTAAGATTTGCGTTATCGTTATGGTCGATTTTCCGAAACACACGAAATCCGTTACCATCGCTTGTCTGAGAAACCAATGATGGAGCATCGTCCAATAACATACAAAGAAATAATTGCGAATGATGTGCAAACGCCTCACAAAACGTTGCTTTAGAACAGTGTTCGGCGCATTGGATTTTACTTTTTGCCGTTATTTGCATAATTGCCGAATATTCACTTATCGCATATCCTTCATAACGGAACGTGGAACTCTGAATAGTCGCCGCATAGATGTACGTGAAATAAATAGAACTGAATATACATATTGCCTTGACATTAATTCGATGTATATCCATATTTAAAGTTAAAATTTAAGATCGAAATTTATGTTTTCTGTATAGTTTTGCTTGTGATAACCAAATGATAATAACAATATCACCCAGAATTACTGTTACTTATATATAGAATCAAACCAAAGGGACTTTCTAAAAATAATGGAGAAACATTGTATCTAATGTAGCGTGCCGTCGCGTCCACTCAAAAACAAAGTTTACGTCTTTTGATGTCCCACTACCCTCTATTCGGAAGCACTTACTTTTTATGTTCGGGAAGGGCATCCATGGGTTATGTTCTGTAAATAAATATATGATGTTTTTATTGGCGGTATTTATAGTTATGATTTTGTTTGTGTGAATAGAGTGAATAACAAATCATAAGACATATAAAAATGCAGAATGACTGAGGGATGATTTTGTCAAAATCGATTGCTCTGTACGTATATATCACATCTTTTCTGGCCCACCTAAACTAAATCAACGTTTTTGGCTACTTTTCCTAGTTCAAAGTTATTTATAATATAAAGACGTCATTAAGCATTGAGTCAGAGCCTATTAATAGTGCAATATTTTTTTCTGCATTGCAATAAATATCACATAAAAACCCAATATACATGTAATTCCGGTTGCAGGGGACCTTTTATTGTCATCCCCATAATCCTCGATGTGTTGGGTTTCCTTCATTTTATGTATCGATGTGCAATATCTTATACGATCGCTACTTCCTATGACCCTGTCGTTTTCCCCGAAATCGCTGGATCTACAATGTATTCCATATTGGTCACTACAGAATACATGTAGCTTCATGTATAGAAACATTATGTTGTCGCAAATTAGGTTTTATATTAATGGCCTCGATACACAGGGTGAATATGCAAATTTAGAAGTTTGGTGAGGGTGGGAAAGGGGATGAAGGTAGAGGTAAACCATCCCGGGACGGGATAGGAGCATAAAGGTCTGATTACCCCTTCCCTTTGGGTCAACGAATTTCCACACTGATATGTCCCCTTAACGTCTTGTCTATGAATGGATTGACTTTCCTTCCCTCTATTTATCGATGCGCAATATCCTGTACGATCACTACTTCCTGTGACCCTGTCGCTTTCCCCGTAATCGCTGGATCAACAATGTATTGTATATTGGTCTCTACAGCATACATGTAGCATCATGTATAGGAACAATTATGTTGCAGCAAATTAGGTTTTATATCAATGACCTCAATACACAG
Source organism: Hydroides elegans (assembly GCA_001703475.1). Lineage (NCBI taxonomy): Eukaryota > Metazoa > Annelida > Polychaeta > Sabellida > Serpulidae > Hydroides > Hydroides elegans. Next base: position 29,535 of record LQRL01113110.1, read on the forward strand.
GGTGAATATGCAAATTTAGAAGTTTGGTGAGGGTGGGAAAGGGGATGAAGGTAGAGGTAAACCATCCCGGGACGGGATAGGAGCATAAAGGTCTGATTACCCCTTCCCTTTGGGTCAACGAATTTCCACACTGATATGTCCCCTTAACGTCTTGTCTATGAATGGATTGACTTTCCTTCCCTCTATTTATCGATGCGCAATATCCTGTACGATCACTACTTCCTATGACCCTGTCGCTTTCCTCGAAATCGCTATACATGTAGTTCTATATCAGGTCACTATTTAGACCAGCTTCATGTGTAGTAAACATAATGTTGTAATAAAATCGGGATTATATCTATGGCCTCGAAAAAACAGGGTGACTATGCAGATTTTCAATTCAATATATTACTTTCCGTAATCTTAAAGGATCCATTCAACTCTTTACTTTGGGGCGGTGAACTAATGGATGACGTTAGATTATATGTTTATTTTCTTCCGGAGTTACGGGATGGGACCATAAGGGGAACTGGTAGGTTAGAATCACTTTGGATCAACGTTTTCCCATTCTGGTGTCTCATTTATGTTATGAATGAATTGAATAAAGTACTTTTCTTGCAGAAATATGCTTCGGGTTTTGTTAAAGACTGAGATTTGGACGAACATACAAGCAATTTTTCAATCCCCCATTTCATAAATACAGTTTTATGATTTCAGAAATTCACTGCAGACGTGGTTGAGATGATGTGGACCTGTGCAAATGACTGGGACTCGGATCCTCTCATACCAAACTCCGCTTTCGGAGCCCTCGCCAAGTTCGAGCCGCGTGCTACCCAACTAAAGCATTTACCCAAACAGGTAAACGCTGCGGTATCCGAACTTTCTAATGATATTACAATGAAATAGTTTATTGATGAAAAATAAACACTTATTTTATGCACGGAGTTCAGAAAAAAAATTTAATTCTCAACTTAATTGTTCATTCCTTTCTTTATAAAATCAACATTAAAACTTTCTATTACTTTAAACTAAGCAATTACCGCTCAGGCCTTAGTAATATGTATCTCCAAATGTCCTCTCGATTCAATCTATTTTATGTACTCCTATGTAAGGTTTTATACTATAATCCGTTTATGTTCCCGCAGGTCACAGGCGAGTTATTATCGGAAGCCCTTGCGGCAGCCGAGGACCTCGACCCAGCTGATGTGGCTATTCCGCCAGTGACGGGAAAGTGCTACACTGACCTGCTCAGGGTCCTGCCAGAGACTGTGCATACAGGTAAATAGGAATGTTTTCTTTTCTTTTTGTTTTGAAATTAAATGTTTCACGTAACCAAATGGTATAATGAATGCCGAAACCGGTCCATTCGTTATACCTGTACATGTGATTTTTGGTTGAGCATTTGTAAATCATGACGTAACTCATTCGCACTCCGGTGAAATAAATGTTTATCTAGAATCTAAGAAAAATATAAGCCACACTAAGCTTTCATATGCATAAAGGATGAAATGTACTATGAATTCTAAGGCTTCGAAGAATTTCTGCAATCCCTCATCTCCCACGAGGTGACCCACATGCCGCGCGGTGTGCAGCATTCGACCCGAAGACAACAGACCTCGTCTAGTGGACACGGAAAGACCCTTGGATCCATACCGGCCTATCTGCTCAGTCAGTATGAGAAGAACCGACAGCCGGGGGTGCGGCCGGGACTCTCAGGTAAGGGAGTAATCACTGCTAATGGCAGGGATATGTGTTAGAAATTTAACGTGTATTCTAACATTTATCAATATTCGTAGAAATCATTATTAAACAACGACTTTTCTTTGAAAATAAATTACTGAAAACAATTTAGATGAGCATGTAATTTGTTGTTTCATTTTCAATTAGTCTAGAGCTCATTTCTAGTGCTGTGACTAACCGCACTTTGTATCTAGGCTAATTGTAGAAAGCGATGCACGATATAGCTTTTTATATTGCCAAACCCAGTTTGTGCATTATAGCTTACCGTTCTTTTATTTCAGTGGGCCTCCTCTTCAGCTACGACCCACCCCTCGAGGTTGGAAGGGACGGAAAGCCGCGTCGCAACCACATCGCGCAGCTGGGGCGCCTTTATCACCGAATGCTCTACACACTCATGAACGAGGTAGGCAGTTTTCGTATAAACCTCTTGTATGCCTAGATCCGCTCATAGTGTGTCCAATATAAGCCCACGTAATTTCCATGACCAAAAGAACACTTAATAACACATAATCTATAGAAATATGTTTGTATTCAGTTTAAAGTTAACTAGTCTTTACATCAATTCATTATCGTTATTATCCCCCGTGAAAACGAGGGGATATAGGGTTGAGCTTGTCCGTCTGTCCGTCCCTCTGTCCGTCCGTCTGTCTGTCTGTCCCGTTTGATGTGGGGTACTTTGTGCAGGCGAGTTTGGTATGAAGGAGTTGAGCTAGAGCTTTCAAATTTTCTACACGTATAAACCAAGGTCTGCAGTCGTGCCTCGTTAAGGTTATATCTCAATCGGTTGAAAATTGTCGATGCTGGAGCACTTTGAAAATTGTCGATTTTAAACTTTTTTTCATATGCCAAGCACTTTGTGCAGGCGAGTTTGGTATGAAGCAATTAAGCTATACCTTTCAAATTTTTTACACGTATAAACCGAGGTCTGAAGTCGTGCCTGGTTAAGGTTTTATCTCGATCGGTTGAAAATTGTCGATTCTGGAACACTTTGAAAATTGTCGGTTTTAACATTTTCACCCGATGTTAAGTACATTGTGCAGGCCAGTTTGGTATGAAGGAATTGAGCGAGAGATTTTTAATTTAATACACATATAACCCAAGGTCTGAAGTCGTGCCTCGTCATGGTGTCATCTCGATCGGTTGAAAATTGTCGATTTTGGAGCACTTTAAAAAGAAGCAAAAAGTTTATATTCAGATGAGGAAATGCGGGTGATAATATAAGATATTATCATTTAAGTACGTGGTATGTGCTTATGTAAGCAAACATGCTTATATAAGC
>LQRL01113134.1:4525-21728 GCA_001703475.1 Hydroides elegans
CGGCGATCCAGTTGGCTTTCAACTAGGTTTCTCGAGATTTGAAAATCGAGTTATCAATGCTTTGCCTTAGAATTTAAAAGATGGTTACAAATTAGCAAAAGGTGTTAGGGCCATATTCACCTTATGTCAAGCAGCAAACACAAAACTGGACAGGTTGCAAAATGAACATTTAGAAGGCAAAATATCCACATATATGCTCAAGACGGCCGTGCTTGTAATGACTAAGGACGGCTTAAGTGAGAGGATTCTATCGCTAGCACCTATTGAATTTACGTGTAGAATCTACAAGTTTTTGCTTCATTTCCTTGAAAAAGACAAACGAGTTCCAAATTTCTTCTTGAATCCATCAAATAGCGAGACCGGAGAGTGCCTTTTTCAGGTTGAAATCAATCGCAAACATCTCAGAGAAAGAGAATGTAACGAGATGATTGAAGTTATCAGAACAATAATCAATGCCTTAGATACGACAACAGTAAGATACTACATTTTATCGTTTAAAATATGCACCTGGTATTTTTTTATTTATGAATTGTTCTTTTACTAAACGTATTTCTTCAATCCTCTTTGGCCTGTTTGAACAATAACAATTAAAGTATGAAATTACCATTCTTTTATCGACTCTTTAAGAAAAAAATATGATACTACGTGTGACAAATTGCTAGCATCATAATGAGAGGTATTTATGAAATATATGCCATTAAAATATATTTTATAACTTAACAATATGTATAAATTATCAAGAATCCATCGTCAACTCATAATAGTTCAATAAATATGTACATGATGTTTTCAAGGACGAAGACAAATCTGGGGCGTTGGCACAGCTATCGACAGCAGTCAGTATCAAGGAGAAAACGGTCAATCTCGAATATACACCTTGGTCACTGTGTCTCATCAACAACCAACTGTGGTGCTGCTGCTCAAACGGCGTCATCGGTGTCTTTGACCTCGGTCTCACCCACATGCGTGACATGCCGTTTCCAGATATGGGCAAGGTGAAGGATGCAGTAGGTGTTGGTAATGGGGCCGTGATCGCTGCTCAGAATGGTTTGTTTATGGTTTCATACGCAGGTAAGAATTATTGTTTATATCAAATATAATCAAAAATTCGTAGCCTGATTGCACAGATTGATGCGTTTATAAGCTAGGCTAAGAGTCTTAGTTACATAATCAGAGAAAATCTAAATATATACTTGCACGATGACATTTGTTGGACTCGACTTAATAAGACAAATGAAAAGTATGCAGTCTACAGTTGTGCTCGTCTGACTTTCCAAAAGCAAATAGCATAAACTAGCTTAATAATATTTCAAATTTAAAAACGAAATAAGGTTAAAAAAGAATTTATCTAGTTTGAAAAGTTTGCGCCTTTTAGAATGTTTCAGATTATTCTTATTTACACTTACTGCGCGAATATTTGCCTATGGTGACAATCGAAGAATTGATGGGATTAGTGCCCCTGATAAATGCAGTTATACAGTTACACACGCGTTTCCCTTTTGTTTTGTTTATCTACATACTACATTTAACACCTCACGTTGATGGTCATTGTGTGCTTTCCTCTTGAACATGCCATAAGGGACAATAGGTCTCAACCCATGTGTGTGCATAGCATGGAAATATGCCTGCTGAAGCCTCTGACACATTTTTGGCATCTTTTACAATTATTTATTGCTCAAAAGTGCTATCTTTGTTAAACTAGTTAAAAAACATTCTAGCTCTTTTTGTATTTGGTTTTGGAAAGTTATACGAGAATAACATTACATTGACATATTACCCATAGAGGATTTTGTTTAAATGAGTATGATACATTTATGATCTGATATGATCAAACACATTTAACTAAATTCAATGGATATTAAAAACATAGAAAACACCCGAACCTGATTTTATCTTTTATCCGCATACAATTGTCAGAAAAAAAATAATCAATTAATAAACCCAATTATTCTTGATAGAAAGTTTGAGCTAAACTTAAATAGCAGTCCCAAACATTGACCTTTCACTTAACCATAACCCTTTTCGGGAAATTATTAATACATTGACACATATATCACAATGTATCAATATGATTACATCAAGAATGGTATTCATTTTGTCTCTATATTATTAAGATACTCTTAACATAAACATTTTAACTAGTTTATCCTGTGAGATATCAATCGATTAACTAAAGAGGATTTGCAAGTCTATCATCACTTATATGAATGCTGCTTTTCATTAAAAAACATCCTTATAACTCATTTCATCTTGGTAATAACATATATATCAATTGTAATATTTCGATGGCAGGGAAGCTGATGAAGACGATCAGCAGCGACAACTACACTAGCGTCTGTTACCATGCTGGTTGGGTGTATGCTGCTTCCTATGGTGTCGCCATCCACGTGTACGACCAAAACACAGGGGACCGCATTCGCACTATAGATGCATGCACACGTAATGGTAATCATGCCCTCCACACATTGCGCGTCACCAGCCGCGGCATCGCACTCGCATGCTGCCTCAATGACTGCATCCATGTCCTGGACCACAGCGGCACACTACATCAGACACATGGCAAGCGCGGTGATGCAACGGGTGAGTTCAAATACCCGAACCTATGTAGTGTGGAGAATGACGGCAGCATGCTGGTGGCAGATGAAGGCAATGACCGCTGCCAGGTCTTCCATGACGGCGAGTGGCGCGTGCTGCCGCTGCAGCCACGGGCGTTATTGCCAAGGAGCGCCGTTGTCACTCAACACGCACTCTGTGTAAGTCATGGAACTAATACATTGATAAAGTATAATATCAACTAAATACACTTTGGTTCGATTTGTTCTGGTCCTAAAATGTCGGTGCTTCGTAAATTACTATACACGACTGCTTATTGTTTAGAAAACAATAATATGTATGCGGACTTTTTTTTCAATTATATGGTTGCTAATACATGTATTAACACTTTATAGTTTTCTTAACAGTTCTAATGAGAAAGGAAATTCATAAAATTTAAAACCCTTTAAAATGAAGAAAATTCATGAACATGAAACAATTAAACTTTAGTTTTATTGGATTAATGCACAACCATATAGGAATGTATTTGGTTGAAATAAGAATATGCATTAGGCTATTTCAAGATTTTCTGGTTTCCAGAACTCGTGGTTTAATGTATTCAAACAGGTAAAATTAATACATTAATCTAAAACCACCTATATGGAAATGGTTATTGGCTTGGATACTGATGTGATTATTCTTTGCTAATCGTATGAACAGTTGGTTCTACTCAGAGAACGAATTTAATATTTTTGTGCTTCTTTTGACTTTACTATTAGATAAACATATTTTGTGCAACCGAACTATATCCATAGAAGTTTATAAAATCAGATGTAACAGTTTAACCTTTATATACATTTATTTTATATTAAGGTTCCTATCATAAACAGGTGAAACCATTATTGATATTCTTAGAATTACTTGCTTTATATGGCTTAGTAAAAATTGAAGCTTAAATTACGTGAAATACATTCATTATGTTTCCTAGAATTTTATTTATTTGTTAGTTTTACACTAAGACTTTATAACAAATTAGTATAGTGTATGTTTATGCTTTACTTTTACGTTATATGTATGTTCAATATCGATACACATGCATGTTATATGTTTTTTAGGATCCACATTTATTATATACTACATAAGTCATTGAAAATGAACTAATTTGTGGGCATTACTTTAATAGTGCTCACAACGCAGAGGTTATATTTTCTAATTGATAATGAAATTGTGAATAAATCCTATAAAAATTCCAACTTGTTAAGTTGTTTGGCTTGAATACACTACAAAATGCATCGAATTTCCGTGCAATACATGTGTGAATATCTGTTATAATATAATGAAAACAATTGCGTTTAAGATGATTTGCGAGATGTACTCTAGACAGAAAAGTTAATTAATTAATACACATGTATACCCTATGTTGTGCATATTTTTTAAATCATGTTGTATAATGGTTAAGCTTTTATGATTTCAAACAAAATGCAATGTATATTCGAATGTTTTAATTCAGTCAGTGTTTGTAAACAGAATACAAGTTATTGCTCGTTACTCCAAAACAAATGCCCTTATTATCACAAAAACTCATGCCAGCGATTCGTAAATGCTTCTTATCAACGTTCATCTTAATACATGCAGTCTTTTTCTCAAATCAAATTTTTAAAGGAATTATTGCATACTATCCGGATAAAACCAGTGATCATTGAAAACGTGAGACACAATTGCATTTCTGTAATGCTATCTCTTTGCTTTACCAAGTATATACGGATGTTCCAACCAGAAATCTTTTCCTATAATATCACAATGCAATTGAGTTAAACGAGCATTCCGCGACTCTCTCTGCGACTAGTAGATGCATTAATGCTGTTGCAAATCAACGAGTCCTTTTTATCACCAGACAATTGATTTGTTTTATCTGCGTCTGGGGAAGTAGTTTGAGAGGGTGTTTGGACTTCACATATTGAATCGGACGCGTGTTTTGTGTTGTCTTCTGAGTTAGTATGACTTGGTGAATCATTGTTTGGATTGACAGTGGATGATTGCTCCTCTGTGGGTTTGATTGTTTCATCCACCTGAAAATATAAAACAAAATCAAAACAGTAAATGAAAGAAATCAAATAAGTCCTATTTCACAAATAATTATATTTTACGTGCATGTTGCGTTTTGTGATTTCTAAATGATATGAACGTATCATATCGTATACAAATTATAGACTTTTTAGCATCTACATAAATGCTTTAACAAATATCAACCGATTCGACATACATGACTACTCTATCCAAACCAAATGGCATCGTAAGAATTTATACAACTTTTTTTTAGAAATTTTTAAAAAGAAGGGTCACCTTTTTGTGGATCAAGACGGTGCCTTTTCGGAAGAGTTCCGGCAAACTGTTGTAGTTGATGTTGAATTCGGAAAACAGAATTTCATTCTTGTCACCTGACAACGTGCCCTGCAACGATATATTATATTATTATTTTATATACAGTAGAAACTCGTTCAACTCGAAACGGTAAACTCGAATTACCAATTAATACGAAGTGATTTCGAAGCTCACTCGATGATATTTTAAGACTCATAAGCACGATTAACTCGAAATGATTCTCAAGTTATTGCTATTTAAGAATCCGATTTTCTGCTGTAGTATTATATTAAGATATAAGATCTATAGCTGATTTAGTCACAAAATACCGAATATATATTTTTTCAAATTATATTTATTCTAACCTTGAGTCTGTTTTCGGCTTGTGCTGTGGTTAGACCACCTTCTTGGACGAGTTTCCAAAACACGGTGTTGTACAAGTTGTTTATATGACCTAAGCAAAAATATAATATGAACTATATAATTTACTATAGAAGTAAAATGTATAACTCGTGGCGTTTTTCGAATAGTGTACATTGAGCGTTGAAGGGTACATTTCCGAACGAAAGAAATACACAAAATCAAACACAAAAATCTATCCTCTTTTCTTTCCCTATAAGTTAACCATAAGCATAAAATTTATGTTTAAAATATCGATGTTACAGGCCTACAGGTAAACAGGGCTTGTTGTAAAGTTTTTACTCAGGGCCCTATGGGCTCCCTCGTATATAAATTGCATGGTACACAAAAATGTCTTTCGCAATGAACATGTTGACTAATTTCACACCAAAGTCGAAGAATTCAAAGCCGTTCCTCTCAACAACTATACTTTCGCACTTATCAGTTTATGTACTATGCTGTCGAATTATTATCAAACAAACACTCACAATCCGCTTGGCGCCAGCTCAAGTAGTCTCGCAGATTCTCGTCGGTCGGATACAAGATCACGCGAGAATCAAAGGCCGGTGGATAGGTCAAAGCCGTCGAACCGAAATACGCGTTCCAATGAAACACGAAAGCAGACGCAAAGGCGCTCACGGTGTTCGTCATTAATGTGCTGTAGACAATGGAGTAAAAAATGTTTTAGTATAAATACACAATTGAGTGTGAAAATAATTCCTGACTTTCCTTTAGGACATCAATTGTAAGTTTCGATTCCCCCAACCCCAATTTCTTACCAAGTGTTTTATCCGAAATAGCACCCTTCCTTTCCTGTGCCTTTCGCTCATACATTGTGGAACATTTCAGTGGAATGTATTTTTATGTTTTTGGTAGATAGATATATATCTATTTACAGACTCTGTGTAAACAGTTCCATATATATACCTATAAAATAACATAGAATACCTTATAAGTACCATTAAAATGCTTGATATAATTTGGCAAATATAATGATTTTACATATAATCGACATATCATTGATTGTACACTTGAATATAAGGTATTTACTTTTTCAGAGTTAGATTAAGAAGTTTATTTCCATCAGTAGAGTCCTATATTCAAACCTGATGTAACTACAAACACTCATTTAACCATTACTTCTTTACCTTGCCCTTCTATTGTAGCTAGTCGTGTTCTTCTTGAAGACAAAGATAAATTCGTAGCTCTGTCCGTAAGCTAGCACAATGTCCTTGGTTTCCTTTATCACGTGCTCAGCAGCGCACGCCATTAGACCCAGGCCGCGCTCATCGTTTGGCTTCGTGAAGATGTGAATAACAATTCAATCAATAAATAATATTATCTATGGCATTATTTCATGCTTGGCGTTGTTTTATATAAAGAAAATATAAGACCCGTCATAAAACAGTTCAAAACCGTATTTTCCCTATGACGAAATAGTTACATCACAATGTTAATGTGCATATGTTACCGCGAAAATAGCGTCATTTACGGTATATATTGTACCTTCCCGGATGGCATACGGATTTTTTTTGTTTCCAGCCAAGAAATCCCTCTTTATAGTTTTTTGAATTACGCCGGGCCTAATGTATAAGCTATTTGACAAGGTTGGTTTATGGTTACCCCCTGGATACTAAAACTGGGTTACTTTTAGGCTTGAGAGGATGTAAATTGGATGAAAACAAGGCATTTCCCCCGGCGGTTTCCCCTACGACTGTTTCCCCCCTTTCAAATCTAATATAAACATATAATACAAGTAATAATGCTAATATAATGATAATAAAAATTATATAAAATAAAAGACAAAGTAGCGAAAAAAATATCTACAAGTCGAAATTCTAAATACGTCCTTAATATAAAATGCATATCGTAATATTTATTCTTTTTGAATGAAACCAAATATTAAAAGTTATGAAATGCTAAAAGTTATGTTTTAGTATTTTCTATTTTTTTGCATCTATTAGTATTATCGCGTTTGTAATGTTGAACACAATGTAACTTATTTCCTGTTTTTGCATAATTACCTTTATAAAAATCTCAGAAATATTATAAAGTTTATTTTGGAGGGGAGAGGTTTACGACCTGGGAGTAGTTTCCAGGTGGATGACGTTGTCAAGGAAAACATTATCCTTAAATTTCGGTTATTTTAAACATGTGAGAGAGAGAAAGTGAAATAGCATCATTTGATGATGCTTCATTTTTTTTATGAATGCTGATAAGGGTAATGTGTTTCATCTTAAGAGGACAAATATATGATAAGAATAAAGACGGAATATAAGCAGCATCAGACAGAACAGAATTACCATATTCATAGAGTAGTACAAACTTTAATGATAGGAATAGTGTTAGGGAACTAGAAAACCTAACGTTCAATCATTTATTGTACAATTCAAATGAATAACTGCAGCATCTTAAATGTGATGTTTAATGACAAAATGGCTTTTTTCAATTGATTTTAAGGAATGTTCCCGCTATAGGTTTTTATTCAAAAATGTATTCAATACATACTTGTATTTTCCTTGTCTAACCGCACCACGTTTACTGTTAGGTCAAAATGTCTCATAGACTTTCATAAATGAATCTATATTTAACATCGGGGTTTATGTCAACCATTTATTTTCATAGTATTTTAACAAATAGCATATCCAATTAAACTGTTTGCTTCCAATGGTTCCAAGTTTACTGATAGGTCAAATTATTTTGCTAACAAAAAAAAACATAAACTTTCATATATTAGTCGACAATGTGTTCTTAGTCAAATGGCTAAAATACTCAATTGTCAATCTTATTTTAATCCATGTTACAACAATAGGATTTGTTTCTAAATTATATCAAATAAGTATTTAAAGCATACCTTGATTGCATCTTCATAATTAGAATAAACATTTTTACCTCATGAACCTATCGCTTTAATAATGTAGGACACAATTGCAGTTCATCATTTTCTAAAGAAACACTTATCGGAATATGTAAACACAACTAAAATGTGATGTATAAACTGCCGTGATGAAGGCAGAGCATTTTTAGGTGAACCTTTGCAACGGACGCATAAATCAATTTATGCATATGTTTTTTCGTCATTAATTTATCATTGCAAAGCAAAATAATCAAATTTGTCCGCAACACTTATACAATTTTATTCAGTAAACAAGTAGCAATGTGACCATAACTGTGTGTGTTGAAACCTGAAAAATCATATCACTAATTTAAACATAAACACGTATCAATATTACAGAAAATATTTTCACAATAAACCCAGGCTACTATTACTGTAAAATAATGTACATTTGTAATGGCTGGGAATAATGGCATTGATCTAAAAAGATATATCCTTATACTTATGTGCACTTGACATTTATCAATCTACTTAGCTTATCATGTGCAAGTTTATATCTATCACGATTTTTGAAGTACATGATACATGTGCATAAGGCCCGGGTAACATTTTATAATAATGTCATTCAATAAAATTAGTTTTTCCTCGTCTTCGGCCACGCTAATCTTTGAAGTCATTATTTTTGAAGCCATTACGATTTATCATTGTTTAATTTGCATTATGTTAGAGTAAGATTAAAATATCATACACATTGCAACAAAAAAAAGCTCCAGAACATACCCGGGGTGCATTTTGATATACAAGGTTAAGAATCAGCGGACTTTGTGTGAGTGTGTTCCCTTATGCAGTCTGAGATTGTAGTGCTGAGACTGTGAAATGTCGAGATTGTTGTTTACAAAACCAATCGATTCCCCACCTTACAATGTTCGCCAATGTGACTTCTTAAACCATACACGAGCCATAATAATCATTATGCTGCAATAGTGAACCGACACAAGACAATAGAGTTTTCGGTCACACTCTACATATGATTAGTCTTTTTTTCAAAACAAGTGAGTTCAAAATGTATAGGTCATATTTAGTTGTCTTGTTTCGCTACAATATTGAACCAGGGACAGGACAATAGATTCTGTGGTATGCAATGTCACGCGCAAATAGACTCTAGTGTTGCACTCAGTATATGATAAAACTTCTTATGAAAGTGACATCATATTGTAAAGGTCATATTGCGTTTCTTAGCAGCAGTGTACTCTAATGATTTCTTTTTTCGGAAACACTTAGAATTAAGAATTTTGAAGTCGTTTTATATCATGTTAATACTGCCGAAATTAACGGAATTTCAACGAGCACAGATAGTCGGTCTTTTGAAAATACAAGGCCAGAGCGCAGCAACAATAGCACGACGTTTTGGCGTCGCCAAGTCAACGGCTAATTGTTTGCGGCTTAAATACCAGAGAACTAAAGAGTATCTTTTAAGATACATTTTCGAATAAAGAACGCGTTTAAAGAAATTATGCACTGGCTACATTGGGGTGTTTTTAGAAGGAAGTTTTAATAGCACATAATTAACTCAGTTTACCCTACATGCGTAAATTGGTTTACCAATTGATGGGGTAAAGTTTTAAAAAGGTAACAGAAACAGGTCACTTCGGAAGCGTTTTTTCTAATGTTTTTTTTAATTCAATATAATCATTTTAGTTTTTTATTCATTCACTTTTGGTAGACATGTCTGAGTATAGCGTGTTTTGATTATTTGGAATGCAACACTTCCAAAAGGTTTCAATTATCAGTTTTTGTGTTCGTGGTTAAACCTTTACGGATAGTCCTAAACAAATTTATTGAATACTAGAATGAATTGTATATAAAAAGCGCCCTCAGATTTGGTCTTTTTATCAGTTACTACGCTTCATTTAGCAATAATTCAAATAAGTGAATAAAGATAACGCTTACAAAAGAGGAAAATGCTTCCTGTGTAGCAAGTTTTTTTTATTAGATATACCTTTTACTTTCCTTTCAATTTTGAAATTACATGTAAATTTTGCATAAAGCGATATCTTAAGAAACCCGCTCCTATATGTCCTGCCCTTTTCGACATAGCTTTAAATCTGAGATATCAAAAATGCATTCCATACCAAGCTTTAAAATAAATTGCTCTAATAAAAGCGTCTCAAATAAAAACACTAAAATTCTTTATTGTTTAGAGTTAACTGACCAATAGCATTGCGCACGACAGACTCTATTGCTTTTTGTCGGGTAACCCAGGTTCACTATAATTGTAGCATACTGTATTGGGCAAAGTAGTCACACTGGCTTACATTGGAAGGGGATGATGTATTGGTTTGGTAAAAAAAGACTTTCGAAAGTTCACAGACTCGCCATTATAATCCATGACTATATAAGGGACCGCAGTCACACAAACTCAGCTGATTCTTAACCTGGTATATAACGATGCACCCCGGATATATTCTGGAGAGTTTCTTTTGTTGCGATATGTATATTACATACATTTGATCGTTATATCGATCTCGAATCCAAAACATAAACTGTAGAAAACATATAAAGTAAAAGTTATAAATAAAAATTAGGTATCTGGCAATAAGTTTGCTAACGAGGGCTTTGGAGAATTGTACGACTCAGTCAAACAGTGTAACCAAGTGTATAACCTAGTGAATATAAAAATTATTATAGCACTGAATCGAATTCAAAGAGTGAGCGTTGCTTTAACTACAAACATATACAGAGGGTTCCATTTGATTGACAATCATATCAAAATTATACTTTGGGGATGTTCGGCAAACACTATTTAACATATATGATACATATCCGTCTCAAATTGTGTCAAAACGACCAGACACCCCTAGACACGATCAAATTACTTAATTATTAAGTCTTATATATCTGTGTGAACTTTTTGAAATCCAAATGAAAATGAGCAGTTTGAGTCCGAGTACCTGAAACACACAGTTTTAATGTTTAAAATGTAAATCAGAGTACAAAGCACCCAACCATTACTTCGCATGGGTAGAGTTAGTTTAATTAAAACACAATATACTTTAGCAAACATCGTGACTGGCTGATTATTCAACTATTAAAACCATTTTGAGAGTTTAGATAGGCTTCAATTCGTGCATCCAACTTGGTGATTAAACATATATAATAAAGATAAAACGTTTAACTTAAAGTGACACGCATCAACAAGAGAATAACAGACGCTGAATCACCGAACATGGAACCAGAAGCGCAACTAGTATGGTGCATACATGAAATCAATCTCTTTTTATGGACTAAACCATAAAGTAAACATTCTCAGAATAAAAGGGCAACACCGTTCGATTATTTCCAATAAGATGAAACCTTAATTTCATTACATTACATTATTAGAGGATGAAAAGATGATGCAAAGTGCCTAATATTTTATCAGTTTTCAGTGATGGATCAGGTTATACTCTCTCATTTTCTTTATTTTTTTCATTCTATAATACATAATCTACAGTTTGAAATATTATAAAATGCTATTACACATATTTTTTTATTCTAGTCATCTTCATGTATGCAAATCTCGCCAACAATGACAAAACGTGCCAAACGAATTATAAAATTCTAGAGAAGCCGTTTCAATTACGGCCATCTTAACTTCATTCAAATTGTCACGTTTTCGTCATCTCTTATCAATTGCACTTATCTTGTAGATCACTTATAGATATGCATTATATACGATGGCCTCAACGGGACATATACCAAAATATACCAAGCATAAAATAAACTATCTAGGAAAATACCTAACCAAAAAATACCAAATAAACGTATACCATTCATGAAAAATACCAAGCAAGGAATATATTAAACACAAACAGACTCTTCAACAAATTTACCATACAAGAAAAAGTTTTTACAAAATGTATATCATATACAATTTTGCCATAAATAAAAACCCGTTTGAAAATATACCTTGCACATATATAATGCATATTACAAAAATATACGCAACAGAAAAATAGACCAATCACAAAAATATACCAAACGCAAACAACATAATAAAAAAAAATACATAAAACCATACTAACTTTACATATATTTTTATATTATATATATATATTGAATGTATATCACTTGTATCGTTCATTGCTTGTATAGATTCTTTTATTGTTTGATAGAGTTTTTGATTCGTAATTTTTTTGTAAGGTATATTTTTAGCATGGGAATGTAAAATATGTAATTTTTGTGCTTATTTTTTTGTTGGGTATGTTTTATCATTGGTATTTTCTATATGATATTTGAGTGTATGGTACATTATATGTTTGGTTTGGTTAATGTTTTTGTGTGTTTTTTTTTCACTTTCAGGCCGTCGTAGTTCTGCAATTTGCATAAAACAAGGAGACATGATCATTCAACACTGATTGTGTGTGATTTTCATTGAATTATGTTATGTCAAATCAAAAACAGTTTTTTAAAATAAAAACTTCAGGATTAAGATAATATTTAATGGATTTTTACTTGTTCATGTGAAATCATTTTTCATAGTAAGTTGAATTCATATTTTTCGGAAATTTTGATATACGATATTTTAGCGATACATATTTAGAGTATGACGGATTCACAAAGGCTCGATGCGAAAATCAGCTTGGTCTGGTTTTGTTTGAATCTTAAAACTGTTTATTGTTTATAATATTGTTATTATTGTTTCTTTATTCAGAAATTGAAATTGCACGATGCTTCAAAAACGTTATTAGCTTGGAGAGTTTTTACCATACAATTCTTTTTTGCGATTTAATAATCTGCATTTATGAGAGTAATATTTCTATAAAGAAAAAAATACTATGATTATTAACGGTAAACTTGTTCACTTTTTAGATAGTGACGTAATGACGACACATAGACGCCATAACGACGTCTCAATATAAAAATCGAGCATATTTTTATATTGCAACCTAGACAATATCAAACAACTGAATTCAAATAGCATTATTAGCAAAGCGTAAAATCTCAATTCGTAAGGGTCGTCCGTAAGACGTGACATTATACAGACGTTGTGATTCGGGTCCACTTGAAATGATGTCCTTGCAATGCCGGTGGAAGTCATACCAAATTTGAAATACATCAATGATTAATGCCATTAGTGCCATCACCTTATCCGGTATGGTATATCCATTTGAGATATAATTCGATTTTCTTTTATTTTGGACAAATAACTCCACATTCATAGCATTGGGGTCAGGCCATATATAAGGCGTTTGTCCGGTTTGCTTTCCTCACAAACTTTTCCGATGCAATCTTGAAATGAGAAAATCATAAACGTGCCTTGCTTCAAAAACGTTACTAGCTTTTCGGAGAGTTTTTACCATACAATTCTTTTTTTGCGATTTAATAATCTGCATTTCTGAGAGTAATATTTCTATAAAGAAAAAAGTGCTATGATTATAAACGGCAATCTTGTTTACTTTTTAGATAGTGACGTAATGACGACACATAGACGCCATAACGACGTCTCAATATGAAAATCGAGCACATTTTTATATTGCAACCTAGACAATATCAAACAACTGAATTCAAATAGCATTATTAGCAAAGCGTAAAATCCCGATTCGTAAGGGTCGTCCGTAAGACGTGACATTATACAGACGTTGTGATTCGGGTCCACTTGAAATGATGTCCTTGCAATGCCGGTGGAAGTCATACCATGTTTGAAATACATCAATGATTAATGACATTAGTGCCATCACCTTATCCGGTATGGTATATCCATTTGAGAAATAATTCGAGTTTCTTTTATTTTCTTCCTTTATTTTTCCCTAATGTTATGAGTGATAATTTTGAATTCATAATTTAGATTTAACAAAAGTAACCACAAAAATGTAAAACCCAAGTAAAATCAATTGTATTGCAACTTTAGAATATGTGATTCATTCGTATGTACACCTTACTTAGTAACAAATTACTTGTAAGTGGGAGATTACAACTCTAATAACACACGTTTAAGAATTAAAAAAAACTTATAAAGTCTTCTTAGTCATGCTCAATTTCTACGTTTTTTTTTCCCTATTTATCGTTTTGAAAACAACCAATGGGGTTCCGGGGTTGTACTATTTGTATCAAGAAGAGTGTGTAAATGATTATGTGATATGCGATAGAAATAAAAACAAAGGGTCTAGCCATACTTCTCTTCTGAATTCAGTGCCTTTATTTGAATTATCTTTGAGAGGAAGCACATAAAGTGTTAGCCTGTGTATACCAATTTTAAACGGTAAAAGTGTGTTCTTATTGATTTATTATTTTCACGCATTATTATACACACTGATTTAAATCTAGAATAATTCATACCACTGAAATAGGTATCAAATATTTTTTCGTACCAAACGCCAAGCTGTTTTAATTGTTGGACAGTGTATATGTGGCAGAGAAGGTTATTGATCTGAATGATTACTCTTAAACCTAGGTGTCCCACTTGACATTTATCATACTCATTGACTTGACGTATGTAGGTTTAAATTTGTTCAAGTGGTTTTATTAGCAAACTTATTCCATTGTAAAATCTGGGTCTATTTTATGAGTGTGTGCATATGACCCGGTTTACATATTTCAAATTATAATGGCGTTCAATATAATCCGTTCGCTTTTTCGTTGATTCGTCGGTCGCGTTGTTGTGTGAAGCTTAGTCGAGCCGTGACGAGCTTATGATTTTTTTATTTAAAAAAATGTTTTTAAAATAAAACATATAAAACGGGATATCGTAAATATATCCTAAAAACAGTTTATATTAAGGTGGGTGCTTTGCGACAATTTCGATATGACTAACAGGACCTTTGTAAACCAACCGACTCAGTAAAACAAACATTGTATTGTTGATGTAGAGTAAATAATCAAAGCTTGATTAAGACACAAAACATCGAAGATGGGTTTTTGATTCGACTATAGCCATTTTATGATTTTAGAAAACTTAAATGATTAAAATCATTTATTTTTATTCATTTAATTTATTGTACCTTACGATATTTTATTATATATACATAACCTGTTTTTAATCCAAAACCTTGTAATATGTGTAAATGATGCAACAGAAATAAGTTATAAAATGTGTGAGAAGTCGTTTCAAGCAAGGTCGTTTTAACTTTAAAAGTATTGTCACCTCTTGTGTTCTCCTTACCATTTTTTTCTATCGGCCCTAACTCTTGTGGATTACTTATAGATATGTCGTCGGTGCATTTGCATAAATAAGGAGATCAAATCACTCGAGAAAAGTTGTGCTTGGTACAATCAATCGTGCCATGTCACATAAAATCTATATATTGAGAATTAATACATTTTATGATTTTATAAAAAAGAATACTGGATATTTTTCCTTGTTTTTTTAATGGATTTTCAAAGTAAGTTCAATTTATATTTTTTTCTGAAATGATATGGTCTACAATGCGTTATTGTTTTCAATTACATAACGCTTATGACAGTACTTGTTTTAAGTACATATATCAAGAGGGTGATGGACTCTAGCTAGGTTTAAAAAATAATAGGTTTTGTACCTTTCTTGCATGACTTTCTGTTATATGTTGTGTTTTATATTTGCTTCTTGAACATTTGTTATGTTTGGTGATATCTAGGTTTTTGTGTTTATGATGTGTATGCTACGCTGTGGTCATCGTAGTTTTGCACTTCAAACCATCAAACCAGGACATAGGATCATTCAATAGTATTTATGTGTGGTTTTATGTTGTATTGATATCAATTGTATTGTTAGAGCAAAAAACATGTATTGAAACCTTTATTCAATTCCTAAAGAACTATATTCTAGATTCGTTCTTGTTTTATGTAATTCGATTTTGGAGTGATTTTTTTTCAAAATTAAGGATGATGTTATTTTCAACCATGAAAGACTTAGATGATGATTATAGTTACTTTATGGATATTTATATTAGGAGCGTAACGGTTCGATGCGATTTTCTTCGGTTTGATGAAAAACGTCGGTTCAAGTTTATAATATTTAGTGAAATGTTGTTTACATTCGAATCTACTGCTAAGTATGCAGTCTGCTTTGACAGCATAATCATCTAGAAATGTTTTCTTTGCGCCTGAACATATTGGTGTTAACCATAGATAAGATACATGTGGTCGCTTGTGCTGTAGTTGAAAATGACAGTCGCATTAATCCAATCGGGCTCTGTCATTAATGACTATACTAAGCTGTTTAACAAAAAAAAGCTATTTGAAAGTTAAAGAAAGGAGCAAGGCAATTTTAAAGTGCACAAATATCGCTACAGGCGTAAAACCACCTACACTTGTATAGTATAATGCAATTCCCTGGATAAGCAGCTCTGTTATTTTTCATTCATTTTTCTCCGAAAGAAGAATATTAAATATAAACATATTAGTAAAAGATGTCAACTAAAATATATACATCATCGAAGGCGAATAAACAACCCGCTTATGTTATCTTTAAATATAAGTAAGATAATTTCGTTGCTTATTGAAATGTTCCCAAGTGGGCGCAAATAAAGAAAAATACCTATTTCACAATATTTGTCCATTTTATGTTTAACAAGAAATCCTACAATCAAAGAAAATTATAGAAGGCATAATTGTTTGATTACCCATTTTAGGTAAAACATTGAATGTATAATATAAATATATTAACTTTAGGATGTATCAAAATACAATTACATCAACAATATATACGCCAAAATATAGATGAAAAGTAAATGATGCAATTAGATAAGTACTAGAATTATGTTGATTAGATATTAGATAAATATATCCCCTAGATCACAAATAGACGATTGTTTAATTCGATTTTAATAGGCAATCGGATAAAAACCGGTTTTCGTGGTCAAATTTGATGCAATACCATTGTTAGCAGGTTTTCTGGCATAAACCCAATGTCACAACCATTCTTTTTGTTTCAGCTCAATCCTTCAATCGATTGCAGATAGACATCTGAAGAAGTAGCATTCCCTTATAAACTTGCTTGTTCATAAAAGGTACGGCATATTCTTGTTACAAAATATCCCTGAATAAGAATCGCATGAGCACAATGAATACAAACCAAATACCAGTTTCCGAATAAAATGACTTGTTAAATACAATATA
>LQRL01113134.1:23250-43569 GCA_001703475.1 Hydroides elegans
GTTTAAACGTAGTTTTTACATTTTGGTAATAATTTGTTCGATGGACAGTGGCATGATTGTCCTTATAGATTACTATAGAAATGCGGAAACACTTGAAGGACAATTCGCACCAACGCATTCGAATAAGTTGGCGCTTATTTATACCCTGTGATATGCCTTCAATCAAACACAGTTTTCTATAAATTCATATTGAATCAATGTTAAGGCCAATACTGCTAGATTTAATGTTATACTAAAAAGCCTGCAAGAAATATAAATTACTATAGCACACATAAGGATTTGTACCATGTGTCATTCAATGTGAGCAGGGTTGTTCTTCTATAATAGATTAACAAAACTCTCTATAATAAACATAATTGGAACTAATTTTGTTTCGATTTATACTACTCCAGGTGCCATTTACAATATCAGCTTAAAAACACCATACCTTGCGGTTTCTGTCTAAAATATATCGGTTTTTCCAAGGAGCACGTCGTATCACGTCGTTTTGGAAATATATAATTCTAACTTAAGTAGCAGAAGAACGAAACTACAAAATTTATATATGAATCGGATGCACATTACGATTGAATATAATAAATGTGCAATTTATAATTAATATACAATTAAGAGTTCGTAAATTCTTCAACATATTGAATTCACTAGATAACCATTTTGATAACCATCCTACTTTCAAAGATACCATCACCTTATAAATTTGTTTATACACTTTCAGTTCCTAAACAGAGCATAAAGCTGTTCAGACAAATACCATGCCCGATGGAATCGGAAATAACGAGTCTGAAAATTCTCATTTGCGATCCCTACAACTGCAATCTAAAAGAGACTACGACCTTCTAAGAGGTGGAACACGAGACAAGCAAATTTTAGGAAAATGTCAGTTTCTAAACGACAAACAACAAACATGTAAGCCAGGAAGTGCCATACTTAACGCAACTGAGGAGGGCGATCTTAATAAAGTTGAACTCATTCTAAATGAAACAACAGACGAAGATGTGACACAGGTTTCGGCGGATATTTTAGAAAATAGTGTTCGTCATGATGACTACGGAATGCCTCGCGCCCTTTTGCAGCATTACCAAAATTTACTGAAATCGAATACAAAGAGGACAGACCTTGATCATCCATATAACTGTCTGATTGAGTGTGTGCATAAAAACAAACCGCTTATGACCAAACTAATTACGAACGCCATTGTTGACATTGTTCATAACTCCAAAGAGATTATATTTGAGGAACTGCTCATTGCCAGCATAAAACGATGTTGTCATATGTCATTAATACAGGATATGTCTCGTTTATGGAAAAGCTCTTTTGCGATAGATCCTGACAGCGTCACACTTACGAAAGCTTACATTGGTGTTTTGAGAAAAATACGAAGTGATCTTGATATTAACGTTGAAATTTATCTATATACACTTTTCAGTTTGAATCTGCTCGAAATAAACACTTCTAACGGCAAGGAAATGCTTGAAAAGCTACCAAAGGAAAGGGTAGAAGAGGCTATGCTTGATAAAGAGCGAGGCACATTTGGCGCTGACTTTAATCGACCTTACCTAAATTTTCTTCTTGCATCTTCTGGAACTCTAGATGAGTTTATAAACTGGCATAAATACCAGTTTAGGGAAGGGACACTGAACACAAAAGATGCAATCAGAATAATATCCCAAGCAATAAAGAAGAGCGAGGATAGGGAATTCGAAGAAGTTAGCACGTTTGTCGATCAATTCATTCAAACTCTATGTCGGTAAATACAACGCATTGAACCAGCCTTCCAATGCATTGCCAATTTAGTAGGAAGCGCAAAAGAGCGAACGAGGAATTTCCATCCAGATGAATTTGACTACGAGTTATTGTTTCAAGAGCTGCCCAAGCTATTCGAAATCCTGAAGTATGAAAATTCGTTTTTCTTTCGTTTATCATCATCGCGCAATCTAATTTCAAAAACGGTGCCAAATTGGCTTTACGAATTCCAAGGACATTTGTATTTGCACCCGGATTGGTTCAAAGACACACTTAACAAAACAATTCAAGAACTATTAACTATATCGAAATCTGATCTACGAAATCCGTTCAAAGATTATGATGTTGACATCAAACTAATAGAGCCTCTACGTGATCAGAGTAGTCAGAAAACACACGTCATTGCATATGGCGATCCAGTTGGCTTTCAACTAGGTTTCTCGAGATTTGAAAATCAAGTAATCAATGCTTTGCCTAAGAATTTAAAAGATGGTTACAAATTAGCAAAAGGTGTTAGGGCCATATTCACTTTATGTCATGCAGCAAACACGAAATTGGACAGGTTGCAAAATGAAAATTTAGAAGGCAAAATATCCACATATATGCTCAAGACTGCCGTACTTGTAATGACTAAGGACGGGTTAAGTGAGAAGATTCTATCGCTAGCACCAATCAAATTTACGTGGAGAATCTACAAGCGATTGCTTCATTTCCTTGAAAAAGACAAACGAATTCCAAATTTCTTCTTAAATCCATCGAATAGCGAGACCGGAGAGTGCCTTTTCCAGATTGAAATCAATCGCAAACTTTCATCTCAGAGAAAGAGAATGTAACGAGATGATTGAAGTTATCAGAACACTTATCAATGCCTTAGAGACGACTACAGTAAGATACTACATTTTATCGTTTAAAATATGCACCTGGCATTTTTTTTCATTATGTATTGTTCTCTTACTTAACTTATTTCTTCGATCCTATTTGGCCTGTGGGAACAATAGCATATCAACATTTTAAAGTATGAAATAACCTTCTTTATCGATTCTTTAAGAAAAAAATCTGATACTACGTATAACGAATTGCTAGCTTCATAATGAGAGGCATTTATGAAATATGCCATTAAAATAGATTTTATAACTTAACAACCTGTATATATTATCAAGAATCCATCGTCATCTCATAATACTTCAATAAATATATACATACTGTTTTCAAGAACGAAGACAAATCTGGAGCGTTGGCTCAGCTAGCGACAGCAGCCAGTATCACGGAGGAGAAACGGGCAACCCTAAAATTGTCAAAATCAGTGTGTATCATCAATGACCAACTGTGGTGCTGCTGCATGTACGGCGTCGTCGATGTCGTTGACCTCGCGCTCAACCACGTGCGTGAAATGCGGTTCGCAGATATGGGCAATGTGCGGAGTGCGGTAGATGTTGGTGATGGTGCCGTGGTCGCTGCCAAAAAGGGCTTGTTCGTGGTCTCATACGCAGGTAAGATAGCGGGCTTATATCGAATATAATTAATTCATAGCTTGTTTGTGCAGATTAATGCGTTTATAAGCTTAGCTTATAAACGCCTCAGCATAAGTCTGAGTTTAATTGCATAATCAGGTGAGAAAATCGAAATATATACTTGACGATGATATTTGTTGGACTCGACTTAAGACAAATGTAAAACATACAGTCTATATTGAAATATTACCATTAGAGGAGTTTGTTTAAATGAGTGCGATTGATTTAAAGTATGATATGATCAAACACATTTCACTAAATTCAACTGATGTTGAAAACATAGAAACCCACGAACCACATTAAATTTTTAATTCGCAAAACTGAACACAAATAAATCAATTAGGCCAAGAAAAAAGAACTTGGTTTCTCGTCAGCGCGTGCATCAGCTTTGGGCCGCGCGTCAATTTTTTATTCGTTTGCTTTTAATTTTAAAGAATTTCCATCCGCGAATCAAAATACATCCGCTTGTGTTTGTTTGTTTGTTGGTTTTGTATACTCGTTTAATCGGAACGGTTCTTTTTCTTATCTCAAGCGCTCAAAATCTTGGGCCTCCGCCCACAAGCCCTTCTACCATTGTATTCTTGTATATGTTCGAGTTGTTGTTAGGAATTGAGGTTGTAGAAGCTGGTTATTGACTTCTAAGGTGTAGTTGTGCCTTTTGATAATTGTGACCAGAGCTGTGTCGGGTGTCGTCGAATATCCGTTATATTGCCCTGTGTACCCTTACTGAAATTGATTTTAGGTATTCACAATGTTTCATTATTGGCTAAACCTCAATTCGATTTAATGAAACAAATAATTTTGTTTTCTAAACGACATAGAATTAATATTTGTGAGAGTTTTGATAAATATTTCTGTGGTTGCATGACAATTTTAGCAGTTTCCAGCTATATTTTATAGCTCAAATAATATTTAACGTAAAATAGTATACAGTCTTACCCGCTTATCTCGTGAGTGCTCGGACCGAGTTGAAAATGACGAGATAGCCGGGTGACGATATATCCGGTTTCAAAATAGCATATTTAAATGTGAATGGGAATTCGAAAAAGTGACGAAAAGTGACGCGTTATGAGATAAGCGGGTAAGACTGTATTTGACTTTTTGACAGCAAATCCTGATAAATTACTACAGATATACCCATGAAACCATGTTTTAGAACTTTAGGTCTAGAGGGAGGGTGACATTGAGTGCGAACAAAATATGCGACCCAACCCAGCCATATTATTGACCGATTCGATTGGCAAGAAGTGACGAAAACAGCTAACGAGTATAGGGGTAGTGCCCCGAGGGTTGACCGCCAGGAAAGCCATCATAAGGGGGTTATGATGTGTTACAGGGGGAGTTAATCACCGAGGGGAGAGGGTTGGTAGTAACGAGTTTTCTTTCCGAACTATTACCATGTAAGGGTCATTAGTGTATGTTCAAAAGAAGGTAATGTGTTTGATAGTCTATATAGAACCCGTGAAATGACAACATGTGGACGGAAAAAGATCATATAATCAGCCCACTTATCATATCCGCATAAGGCTGTTCTTAAGATATTGGCCTCAATAAAAAATGCGCGCGCACCGATTTCCGAAAAATGAAAGACGAGAAACAAAGTTTCTTTTTGGGGGTCTTAATAAACCTTATCATTCTTAAAAGAAAATGAAGTTTGAACTCAAATAAAATTAAAATTGTTTGAAATTTAACATTTACTAAAATATCTTTATTCGGGATATTATTCTTATATTGATACATTGTGCATCGCTAAAGATAACATCCTTATAAAGATATTACACTGTTTAAAAAAACTCTATTAACCTAAGCATTTTTTACTAGTTCCAGTGATATATTTTAATAGGAGATTATTCAAAGAGGATAATGAGATCTACCATCACTGATATGAATGTTACTTTTCATTTAAAATAAAAACCTCCTTATAACTCATTTCATCTTAGGTACTACATGTATATCAATTATTATATTTCGATGGCAGGGGAGCTGATGAAGACGATCAGCAGCGGCGAGTTCACTGACGTCTGTTACCATGCTGGCTGTGTGTATGCTGCTCCCTATCGTGATCCCGCCATCCACGTGTACGACCAAAGCACATGGAACCACATTCGCACTATCGATGCATGCAAAAGTAATGGTAGTCATGGTCTCCACACATTACGCGTCACTAGCAGTGGCACTATACCGGCATGCAGAATTAATAGTAGCCATTGCATCCACACATTGCGCGTCACGAGCCGCGGCATCACTCTCGCATGTTACAGCAATAATCGTATCCATGTGCTGGACCACTGCAGCAGACGCATGGCAAGCGCGGTAATGCACTAGGTGAGTTATTTGGGCCGCGCCTATGTAGTGTGGAGAATGACGGCAGCATGCTTGTGGCCGATCAAGGCAATTACCGCTGCCAGGTCTTCCATGATGGTGAGTGGCGCGTGCTGCCACTGCAGCCACGGCTATCATATCCCAGGGGCGCCGTTGTCACTATACACGCGCTATATGTTGCTAGCTATGGGAATAAGGCATTGATAAAGTTTAAAATTAACTAAGTACACTTTGGTTTGAGTTGTTCTGGTCCTTAAATGTCCGTGCTTCGTAAATTTCTATACACGACTGCTTATTGTTTAGAAAACAATAATATGCATGCGGACTTTTTTTTCAATTATATGGTCGCTTATTTTAACACTTTATAGTTTTCTTAACAGTTCTAATGAGAAAGGAAATTCATAGAATTTAAAACGCTTTAAAATGAAGAAAATTCATGAATATGAAACAATTAAACTTTAGTTTTATTTGAGTCAATGTACAATTATATAGAAATGAATTTGGTTAATATAAGGGTATGCATTAGGATATTTCAAAATTATCTGGTTTAATAACTCGTGGTTTAGTCTATTCAAACAGGTACGAATTAATACAAGTATTTAAAATCAACTATTTGGAAATGATCATTGACTTTGATACTAATGTGATTATTTTTTGCAATTCGTATAGACAATTGTGCCTAATCACAGAACGAATCATAATCAAATTTAACATCGGTGTGCTTCATTTTATTTTACTAATTAGATAAACATATTTTGTGCAAACGAACTATATCCTGAGAAGTATATAACATCAGATGTAACTGTTTAACCTTTATATACATTTATTTTAATTCAAGGTTCCTATCATTAAAAGGAGAAAAACCATTATTGGAATTCTTATAATTACTTGCTTTAAATGGTATAACTAAAATTAAAGCTTAAATTACGTAATATACTTTAATTCTTGTTCCTAGGTTTTTATTTTACACTAAGCGTTTATTTCAAACAAGTATGGTGTATGTTTATGCTTTACTTTCACATTATATGTTTGTTGAGTTTTGATATACAATCATGCAATATTTTTATTATGAATCTTTCTTTAATATATACTATGTTTGTCTTTGTACATTGTTTTTGTATATTTTAACAGTTCTCATAATGCAGAGGTTAATTGTTTTTAATGATGATGATATTACGAGATATCCCTATATACAATTGCAAGTGGTTAAGCGTTTTGTTAAATTACGCTACAAAATGCTAAAAATTGCAGTGCACAACACGTGTAAATAGATGTTAACATAAAATAAACAATTGCTTTCTAAACGGATGTCGAGATGCAGACAGAGGATTTAAGGGGTTGATTATAAATATACTCATGTACCTTATATTGTGCATTTCTTTCAAATCACGCTGTATAATGGTAAAGTTTTCTATGGCTCGTGACAATTAATGCTTATTATTAAAAAAACACATGCCATTAGTAAATGCTTCTTATCAACGTCTTTACCTTACATACAGTCTTCCCATAAAACCTGGGATCATTGAAAACACACAGTGACACAATTGCATATTGGCAATACTATCTCATTGCTTTACCAAGTATATACAGATGATCAAACCAGAAGTCTTTTGCTATAATATCACAATGCATTTGAGTTAAACGGGTGTAAGTGCGCATTCCGCGAGATTCGCTACGACTAGGCGATGCATTAATGCTGTTACTATTCACTGAGTCCTTTATATCACCACACAATTGCTTTGATGGATCTGCGTTGGCCTTCACATATTTCATCCAACGCGTATTTTACGTTATCTTCTGAGCTTGCATGACTAAGTGAATCATTGTTTGGGTTGAAAGACAATCAGTGTTTCTCGGTGGGCATGATTTCTTCCTCCACCTGAAAATGTAATACGAAAACAAAACAGTAAATGAAACCTATCGAATAAGTCTTATTTTCCAAATATTGATATTTTAAACGTACATGTTGCATTATGTGATTTCTTATTAACATGAACGTAATATATTGTATACAAATTCTACACCTATAGCCTCCGCATAAACGCTTTGTCAAATAGTAACCAATTTGACGTGCAGTACTACTCTGTTCAAAAAAAAGAAATAGCATTGTAAACATTTAGAAACCGTTTTCTTACAAAATTTCAAAATTAAGGGTCGCCAGACAAAATCTATCAGATATACTCTATCCTCTATTCTTTCCCTACAAGCTCACCATTACTTCAAAACCATTATAGCCGTATCGGCATGTAGACGCGTAAATGAAGTTGCAAATACAAGTAAAATATATATTTTACCGACACCCAAGGTGGCAGAATCATTCATATATCTTTCACGCACGCTAACGGATGAGGCCATGTTCTTTACTTAATGCCTCTGTATTATTGCTACGGTATGCGATATTTGTCCCAAGTACGAGAACTGAAAGCGAGATTGATCTTGGAGTGTTCTCCGTTCATCTAAATGCACTGAATAGTTAGTATAACTATTTGTATTTTCCTCCAAAACCATTCACATGGAATCGAAATGAAACGCATGAAACTACACTTATGATTGGGTAACGACCAGCGGATTTCTTACAGAGTCTGCACAATTTGTATGAAATAATATTAATCCATCAAAATCAGTTTACTATGTTATATATCAATTTTGAAACTTGTGTCGGAGGTTTTGCTGGCTAGTGGCTGTAACATCAAGCTCTTTTTAGTGTGAATATATTGGTTATCAACGCCATCTTCTCAATATTCCAATGGTATTTATCACATATATTGGTATTTATCACATTCAGTATGACGACTGGGTGCCTTGGTACGACGCCAATGATTTCTGCATTTCACATGGCCAAGGTCAGCAAAAGATGGCTAAATAATCAATAAGAGCAAATGGCAAATATGGGTACACGATAACCAACCGCTCACAATCATAATTCAACCGTTATATACAGTAGCAATCATTAGAAACAATTTATAATGGAATTCATGAGGCAATATAGACCCTGCGTTGTAATACGTTTTTTATAGTTAGGATCATCATGTTACCATACATTTCTGAGTTATCTAATCGAGGATGTGTGAGGAAAAATGTATTTATAATTTGGTATCATAAACATAATTATCCTTTATAATTGGAATAAAAGACTATTTATTGAGGTTTTCGGGTAAAGCAGCGCACATTGATAAGAAATAGTTAAGATGCATTGAAAAATAACCATTGTAAAACAATGGGAGTTTGTATTGTTTTGTTAGTAAGTTTCAGTCGAATGTTTTTGGTTTGGTGTCCGATAATTAAAAAGCTTTGCATGAGAATGGGTGGCGGTAACCAGTTACTAGAGCTTTGACACGTAGGAAATACATTTTAATGAAGGAACGGTGGATCGATTAACCATTGGAGATGTATGGGGATGGGATTATTTTACATGTGGCAATGTAAATGAATACATTTGATAGTATGAATAAATGCTGAGGAATTTGATTGACTCGTCACTTAAGAGGATTGCAAAATGTATGTGGCATGACGTGTTCGTAAGAAATATAGGGCTTATTTCACGGCTTAAGTCTAGACTAGATTTCAATGTTATAACAAACGGGAGCCTAGTCTAGACTAAAGCTTGGCTCTTGAAGTTCCCAGCATCTTAACATACATTACTTGATATTTCCACCAGTGATTTACTACGACAATTTAAAATTCCATTATCCAGGTTTACAATGTAACTAGCCAGGCCATGAAATACACATGTTACATTAATCTAACGAATGTTTAAGATATATATATAAACTATTAGTGATTAAACAAAAAGCCTGCATGTATAAGAGCACCATTGAAAAAAAAACATACACATTAAGAAGGCTCAAGAATATCCAATGACTCTTTATTTTCAATATAAAATTGCATTATCATGTAACCTTACAAAATTACATCGACAAAAACTTTATATATGAATACAGTGTTTTAAAAATCTCAATGTCAGTAGATCATTGGTGTTGTTTTCAAAATTGTCTATACATACCATATCTTTACTTGTATATATAAGATAAACTTAAAACGCGACTTTCTATTTAAACGCGTTTAAATGTATTTTAAATTATCCATAATAAATATAATTACATAGTTTACTTACGCCACATTAATGCGTGAAAAATGTAATAACACTTTCGCATAACTTGCATCATACAATAAAATTGTATAGAGTGGAGCGTTTAAACAAATGGAAAAGATTCAATTATATATAAACACCATTTTATGGACATATTGATTTGTGTCACAAATATAAATATATGTAGATGTTGGTTTTTTTTAAGTAATTCTGTTCGATTTCATTTTGATGATTTTTGCGAAACATATTTACCTCATTTTATGTAGGATCAAACGTAAAAAAAATTATAATGCATGGTGAATAGCTTCTGGTTAGCTGTGCAACAATGTGCACTTAATAACAATCGAGTCTACTATCGACAATTGAATTGCAAATATAAGAGTGGTAGTTAAATATGACCCCTTCATTTATACGAAACCTGAAATAAGTAGGTTATAGCAAAACAAACTCTTGCATCCTCATATTTTGCAAAAGATATCGTATTGCATTCGTACCATGCAATAACTAATACTTCGATTTAGAAGGATTTCAATGGGAAAGATTCGTTCTTTTTTAATCATTTTGGTAAATTAAACCTCTGGATAGACAATTGTTAATGCTTGTTACTTGGTTATTCATTATCAAGGTTGCTGCCCCACGGCTGTTTACAGACTGCATTTTAGGTCAAATGCTATGCTTTCCAAAACTCCAAAAGTAGAATCAACTCAGGATAATCAGGATATTCAACTCAATGCATGGCAAGGGTCTTATGTATGGGCGTAAATGGATATTTGATGAAAATCATACATTTTCAAGCGTTGTTTTGAACATGTTCCGAACTATAAATTTTGAATAAATTTTGCATGCATTATATCTTATTTTGTATCTATCAATACCTCCAAAAATTGCAATGATATGACAAAAACAGTGTGATTTTGCATTTCCTTTATTAACGCTTGGTAAATGATATGTTTGTTTGTACTGTTCATCGCTTATGTTTGTTTAAACTTTGTAAAAATTCAGATTGTTTGATTTAATGGAATATGAAAATTTCACCTCTGTTTTTACTGTTTTTATATGAATACGGAACAATTAATTATATAAATATTTGCATTTCTATAAACACTTTCCACCGTCATATGCCATTACTTAAAATTCACTGGTAAATCTAAAATAAGTTAAAATATGAAAAACCGTTTTAACAAGAAGTGTTTGATTTGTGCATATAAAGACGAAGCCAAAATACCACGGTTGGAAGAAAAAAACGGATCAAGTCATAAGATCACCGGTCAGTTCAATCGACCATGATTCTAGTAAAACATAAAGATAATTTATAGACTAGTAGATTTGAGGTCAAAAATGGCCAACCCTAGACAAAATTCGAACAGAAATGATTTTATGTCTGTCATTAAATACAAACATTCTAGATTTACCAGGAAAAAGTCCCATTCGATCTAACGGGCGGAAATTATTTTTTTACACTTTATTAACACCACCCAAAAATTCCATTGGAGTGCCCTGAGTTCAGCTCGCTTTTTATATAACGTATGATATCCTATTTCAAAATCTCTGAACCTATATATTTTGTTCCAAATAGATATAATTTAAGGAAAATACAATTAATAACCATTTTAAAAAATAAATTTGAAAAAAAAATAAGTGAATTTATTTTTTGGGAGGTTTTAAGTTTTATATTTTTAAACATTTTTTGATGAAATAAACAACCCTCTGTCCAAGCTTTCAAGTTTTAACCAACGCTTCCTGATGTGGTCCCCCAACATAAAATGTGCTCTGTATGACGAACGAACCATTGTAGTCGCCAGGGTGGACTTCGCCAAAACCGCCAATTTGGTCTTGTATGTGGTAAAAACTATTTGTTCCTGAACCCATCTCCTCCCACAGTTTTGGAAGTCGAGCTTTAACCAAATTTTAACCAAAGCTTTCTTATGGTGTCTCCAAAATAATTGTATGATGATCAAACCATTGTGGTCGCCCTGGTGGACATAGCAAAAATCGCCAATTTGGTCTGCTATATAGTTGAAAACTATTTCAAATAGTTTTCAAAAACAAATAATTAGTTTTTGATTCAATCTCTCACAGTCTTAGGGCTTTCACATTTTAACCAAAGCCTTTTTATGATGCCCCAAACATAAATTGTGCTCTATATGACGATCGAACCATTGTGGTCGCCATGGTGGACTTAGCCATTTCCCTAATTTAAGTCTTCTATATAGTAAAACACCATTTGCTTTTGGACCTATCTACTCCCATAGCTTTGGTTGTAGAGCTTTCACATTTTAACCAACGCTTCTTCATGATGTCCCTAACATAAATTGTGCTCTGTATGACGATCCAACCATTGTGGTCGCCATTGGGGACTTCCCCATTTCCGCCAATTTCGTCTTCTATATACTAAAAAGGGAAACAGGGCAATTCCCCCTCCTCAATTACCATCCGCCCGGGCGGTCACCCCCCTGGACACTACCCCCCCTCTGGGGCACTACTTTTTCACCATTTGTCACCATATTTCAAATAAGATTTTTCAAAAGTAATACGCCTTAGCACAGCTCCAATATATGTTCCATAAATGTGCGAAAGATTAAAAAAAACAAAGAAGTGATAACCGAGCACTCGTCCATACAAATAAGTGCACCCAGACAGACAGACAGACGGACAGACAGGCCGCTAGACGGATAGACGGACATGGTTCATTGGTCTTATAATTCCATTGAACGTATAAGAAACTTTTTTTGATAACTCAGTTATTTGTTGTAGTGATGGACGGACAGTACTGACCACTATAGTCCTCCACTTTGCGCTAACGCGGCGGCGGATGGTGATGTTTATGGCATATACATGTATATGAATATTTACATGTGTATATATACTGGGCGTCAATGAAAAGTACCACCTTATTATTTATAGATTTTCTTAAAAATGTTCGCATAAAAGAAAAACAAATGAAGTATATTTACCTTCCTTTGTATCTAAAACAACACATATAGAGTGTATCCTCAACAATATCCGAGTCTACAATCATAATCAAAACGCCATAGAAAATCGAAATGCACCGTCTCTAATACCGTGCGTATGTGACCATACTCATGATCATAGTCTGTATGTTTATTTGTGGTATCCTATCTCACTCTTCCCTGAGTGTACATATCAGTTCCTGCCTCGTGCGGGTTGGGTTTTCCCTTTCTCAAACTCGGCGCACAGGCCGGTTCCATAGATGCTCTATGGGACTGAGATCCGGTGAGAAGGCTGGCCATTGAAAACTGATATACCTTCGGAGTGGAGGTAGTCCGAAGTGATATTATCGAAGTTCGGCCGAGCGTTATCGTGCTGAAAAATCCAAAGATTCGGATGTTGCTCGGTAAACGGAATAGCTTGCTCTTCGAGGACATCCGAAATAAGGCGCCGAGCCGTCAAATATCCTTCAAGAACCTAGTGGCGTTCTGTGGTGAAATGATATGCCGGCCGATACTAAAACACTGCTTTCGCCCCAGCTATCGCGTTCACGAATGCAACAGTTCGCGTATCGCTCGCCCCTCCTATGCCAAACGCGTTCGCACCCGTAAGGCATGTCAATACAACATTGGGACTCGCCTGAGAATAAAACTGTATTCCAGCTCACGCGTTGTTGGGTCCATTATAGTCTTCTGCGTCGACGTCGATTGGTGTAAGAATACTCCAACGAACCGGCCTTCGACACCGTAGATTACGCTGGCGTAGACGGCGCCGAACAGTTGAACTGCTGATCCGTGGGTTATTCCTTCCATGTGGCTCACGAGCAGTGCGACTGGTCGACCTTAACCGTTTCGAAGATGTATAAGATTAATGTATCGTTCCTGCTTCGGAGTTTTTACTCTTTCCTTTCCCGGGCGCGGTCTGTTATCGACGGATCCAGGTTTTGCATTGCGCTCAACTAAGTTTCTAATGGTTCTTCTAGTGCAATCAAAATGATGTGCTATAATTATTATTCGCCTGGATCATCCCCAGTGCGATCAAACGTTCCTCACATGATAAATGTGGCATGCTGCATAGATATTCGAAATTGCAAAATTAACAAGGATGTTTTTTTGTATCGCTATTCAGATTCATAAAAAAATGTAACCCGCGATCAATGTGTTAACCCATAATATACTGAAATGTCTAATAGGGCGATCGCCGGGCTCCAAGTGCACTCATGGGTGACAGGCGCCAATCAACTCTATTACATGCACAAAATCCATAGTGTGATATAAATAAACTGTTTGGAATATAAGAAACTGATATAAAAAGAAAATAAACAATATTGAAAAGGCGGTACTTTTCATTGACGCTCAGTATATATAGGTATCTTATGTTTAAATGTTTGTAATTTCTTTTTCATTTTCTACAATTATGAAGTTGTAATACTACACCTATACACTGTATATGTTTAAACATCATGCTACGTTTAGATATGATGTTTGAAAGAAATATAAAATGTATCATTTTTTTCGGCCAAAAAAATATTTTAATTTAGTTTTTAAAAATCCATAGTATATTTTCGAATGATTTTGATTGTGTATTTTATGTTAAAATACATTATAATAACATATAGAATCATGTTTTAAATATAATAAATATGATAATAGTGTAAAATGTTATGAGTTATGAGCGTGGACGCTGAAATTTTATTTTTTCGGGCGGCCATTTTGATTTTTTCGATTTTTTTCGCATTTCCGCCCGTTAGTTCGAATGGGACATTTTTTGGTAAAACAGGGATATCTCAGGATAACATAGCCGTAAACATCATTTATGTTCGAATTTGGTCTAGGTCAACCTCGAGAATTACTAGTCTATTACCCCTTTGATGCTTTTTTAAACCATACTATAAACCACAAAACTTCATTTTTTTTTCAGTTACTTTATAACCTTATTATGGAAGTTAGAAACACTATTAGAATAGGCAATATTGTGGCAAAATCTGCCCTTTTTAACAGCGAAATTCAATAAGTTATAGTTTTGACAGCATAGTTTAAGAACATCAACATATATATGTAGATGTGTTATTTTGCCATTTAAAGAAATTAGGAAAATTAATCGTTGGAAACATGTTAAAAGGTCCGTTCAGTATGAAAGTTTTGCTCATATTTTATACGCGAACAGTTTAAAAAGTGTTCACAATGAAATACAACCTGTTCATAATGAAATAGATTTACGCGCTATGTTTGTGTCTATTTTTATAGGTTAAAGCATTGCCATCATTGATAAGTTTGATATTTTCAGTAATAATCCCTAATTGTTTATGGTATACGTTTTAGTCAAATGAAACAATGAGCGACCATACGGTCGCACATAAAATCTGCGAAAATAACCAGTATTATTTGCTATGTTTTAAGTACAAAACAGCGACAGGGTTTTTGGCCATTGTTTGGTTTTAAAGAATATTCGCGCTCTTACTGAACACTCAGACTGCCTTGATCGCGTGTCAATTGCGCTTCTCATAATGAGCTAGAAAACCGGTAAGTTTCAACGTAAAATTATCACAAAAATTAATATTGTGGTGTAATTTGTTGCAGCAGCATGACTAAATTTGTAATTTGGCACACATTTATATCATCGATAATAATTCATCGATTCCTTTTTATTTATGGTTATTTTGAAAATTCACGATTTTGAGAAAAAAATTGAGGGAAGTGTTTACGCGCCAGTTCAGTTTTTTACCCCGAAAAGTTCTTACTGAACGGGCCTAAACGAATGTTTTGAAAATGCGAATTGTACCAATACCCCAAGCTTTAAACATGGGGTTAAATGGGGACGGAGTAGCATAATCGGCTTTAGGGTTGTTACATCAGAGCGGGATTGGGATGGTTTAAAAAACTTAAGTTGATGAGTTAGGCATAAATAAACAGCTATGGCCCTTATATTGTGAATATGAGGCATTGACTATACAATTGAAGGGCTCTGTGCAACATTTCAATTATCACCCAAAACAAATTATTTGCTAGAGAAAAGATAAGCAAAGGATGGTTCGCATAAAATCCCAAAAAATAGTCATATAACAAATTAATATCATTCTAAACATTTTTTGATATAGATGAATCCTAGCTTATATCAAATCTTTAAAGTTTAACACAATTAATTCATATTTGCAAAAAAAAAATTAAAAACATGCCTTATAATCATTTTAGATGTCACTAATATACATGCCATCATTTTAACCTAGCATCAGCGTCGTCGACCTAACGCGAAAACTTGCAGAATCAAAATAATACAAAAATTCTATTACCTGAGCGAACGTAAGTTAAAGGGAAGCATGAACGTGGCATACAAGATTTGTTTCATTATGGGTCTAGATTTGACATTTTAAAGTGTTTGCGCGTTTTTTTGTTTTAATCAAATGTATGCTTGCATTGAATAGCACTGAATTGCGGTCGAGTCCAGCAATTGATTTGAATTGATTTGAATTTGATTTGAATAGCGAAAAGAACTTAACTATTCATTTTTGTCCCTCTAATCCAACAAAATCTAACTATAATGTATCAATTATTCCAATAATTTGTTTGAGGTTAAACACATTTCTATATAACGCAAATTCTTTCATTGCCATGGATCGATCCCAAATTTATTACACATTTTCAAGAAGCAGTAAAATGTTCTTATTTTTATTTTACAGATAGGAATTACTAATAAAACAATAGTTTTGATATTGCACTTTTGCTAAAATGTGTTCAAATTTCCCAGTCCATTCGAGATTTCTTTCTTTGTTTTCCAGCTTGCAACAGAACAGAAGAACGCACATAAATATCTTAATATCACAAAATTTACCAATTTGTAAAGCGCTTTGTCGTATGCACTATATAAGCAACATAAATGAATAAAATGAATAAAACAATTAAATGAAGCTTATAATTAATTAAAGGACAATATGAACATTTTTTTCTTTATTTAAAAAATAGTTTTTTTTTCTTTTTGTTTTTATCAAGCTACAACGTTCCTTCCGCTCCCTGCGGTCCTCTACCTCTTTGAACCTACGCATACCACGGACAAGAACAAAATATGGTGATAGCAGTTTTCAGAAGTCCGCACCTGAAAACTGGAATAGACTTCCTCTAGGGATAAGAAAACAATCAAGCTTTCAGTCATTCAAACGGGCGCTCAAGACCGATCTCTTCAAAAACTCTTATAATTGTTGATACTTTCGTATTTTAGTCATAGAGACATTATTTGTTATGAATATTTTATACTGTGTAGCGCTTAGTGGCTAAGCTTAATAAGCGCATTCCAAATGACTCTAAATAATAATAATAATAATAATCAAGCAATTATGAATAGATCAAAGGGTGTTCTAAAATCCCCCTTCTTCAATTTGTGCCTCTATGCATATAACCAGAGTACTAATGAAAATACCAATTTGTTGACACTTTCCTTTGTATAAACTGTATAAACCTTGCATATTATGTTATATTTATATAATATATAATATTATATAAAACAATATATAATGTTTTTTTATTGTTTCGTTTACCAACAAAATAGAGAATGACAAGTATTTGTTAAATTGGTAGTGATACACTGTATTACACATGTGCACCAATCTAACGTTATCTTTACTTATCGGGCAGCAAAATTGAATAACGCATAGATAAAGATATTATTTTAATATTATTCATTCATATTGTTAGACTATATTGTTTTTGTGGAGTATTCCTTTATTTTCTAAATGTTTTTGATAAAAACGCTTTGTATATAGATTTATGTAAACGATAAACACCGTAAGTGATAAAAAATTCATCAGGCGCTATTCTTTGCGTTTCGCCGCCTTATCTTTTTTTACCAAATGAAGTATTGATCGTATTAGCAGACACCCCCGGCACGTTGCCAAGCAGCCTGAGAATTTGGGCCTCCAACCGCCCTCTCTCCCAGAGAGACAATTGATTTGTTATTGTCTGCTTAGCCAAAAGCTACGCAATGAGAGCTCATCTCGTTAGTCGCTGCTTCATAGTGCAAAGTCCGCCATGTTTGCAATGGAAAATATGATTTAGCATTTTCAGAAATAACTAGAAAAGAAAAATATGGGATTGCTTTATCTTGATTGGATTTGCAATAAAAGGAACTTTCATAACTCTTATTAGATACCACTAAGGACGAGGTTCTCATTTTCAAGTAAGTGACAAGGTATTCCGAAGTGTGTTTCATTTATAATGGTTGATATATATAAAGCAATCATGTTAAGATAAATGAGCTCTGATTGACTCTGAATCAACTCTGATAGTAGTGCATTCAGACTTATTGAATATTAGTTCTTTAATTTTTGGGTATTTTGATATTGAATAATGCTGAGTAGATAGTAGCAATGATGCAAAAAGAGTTTGGCGTCATTTTGTCTATTAACTAACATCTTTTGCTGCAAAAGGGTCACGTATGTATTGATACAGGAATGGAAACCATCATATCATGTCCTCATCGGCCCTATGGTGGAGTACACAATGGTGATTGTGGGAAAACCCGTTGAAAAAAAAAACAATTATATAAATAAATGCTATAAACTAGATATCATTGACATCGATTCAATATTTCAGGCCTTATCCAATGTGTTATAACAATCAAGCATGTAATAAAACCAGAAAAGCTGCGCAAAAGCATAAAATATATGATAAGCACACTTAGTACTAGCTCCTATTGATTCACATAGCCATGAATACATGATATCATAAACAACTACAAGGTATAGAAACAAAATTAAATAAAAACTCCTTTGCTTTGCTTTTGGTCCGCACAACATACCATATTGACATTAGATAAATGTCATTCAATAAAGAACTTATTTATTTAATAAAATTTAAGGTGATGTACTATCGAATTTACAAGCTACCAATGTATGTAAGCTTTTATCAATAATGATATTTATAATTAGTCTAGCTCACGGCAGTTTATTTCGCCCTGTTTGGTACATTTTAGTTTTGTTTGCTCAACCCCCCTTTTCTCGCATCTATGCAGATAGGGATTAGGATCATAGTCCGCTTCATCTTAAATGACAGATTTGGAAATCTTAATAGGGGTTAGATGGAAAAATGCAGTTCCTAAAATTGAATTTTAAGTTATGCTCCCACGAAAGGATTTTTAAAAATATAGAATTAAATAAATCTTCATCTTATTATTTTTCTTGTGATACCGAGTTTACTGGTAGGTAAAATCGTTTTCATAAGGAAAAATCTATCTAAACTTCCATATAAGAGTTGATATTTTACATTGAGCTAATGGCAAAATTCAAATTTTATATTTGTATTTTAAGCATTGCTCCCACGATAGAATCATATTTCTAATAATATAACATCAAACTTGATAATTTTATGTTTACAACAGTAACAAGCTTACTGGTAGGTCAAACCATTTTGTTAACGAATCAGCCCCCTAAACTTTATAATTTCATTGAGATTCTACATAGGGTTGAATAGAAAATTGGGTATTTTAATATCGTTTTTAAGTTATGTTCCCACGATAGGATTTTATTAAAAATTATATCAAATTAAACTTCATCTTATTCTGTCTGATATGGCACCAAGTTTACTGGTAGGTCAAAACGTTTTGTTTATAAGAAAAACAAAACCTTAAACTTTGAAATATGTTTCGATATTAAACATTGGGTGAATGGCAAATACTACTATATTCTATCGTACATGACGCAATGTTCCCACGATGCGAATTTATTTAAAATGATATCAATTTATACTTCATGTTTTTATGTTTCAAACGGTACCAAATTCATCCGTAGGTCAAAAGGATTTGTAATATCAAACATATGTATAAACTACACCGTTTTGTGTAAAATCACCTCCGAATGCGAACAAAATTTGGGCAAAGTTAACAAAGGTAAACAATGTAGTCACGCTTACATTAAGCATAAAGGTTAAAATGCAAAGCGGATTACTACCATAAAATTTTGATTATGACTTTTGATTGCAATAACAGAATGAAGAATAAAGGTATTAAAAATTGGCTATATGAATCTTCCAAAATAATCCACATTTATGGTACGGGACTGGGGTCAATTGCAATTCACTAATCACCTGTGTGTTCACATCCAAGATTATTTAAACAAAACTAAAATGTACTGGTTAAACTGCCGTGAGCTATGAGTATTAATATCAAATAGGGCGAATTCTCTTACGAAGCAATCAAGCAGCCAATCATAGAGGGAAGATTTATGGCACAAACATTCATCGCTGAGCAATGAATAAGATCCACAAAGAAATGTCATTAATGAATAGTGCCATGAATAATCTAAGAAAAGTAGGTACGTTCTACGAAGTAAGTTCATGTTTAATACAGAAAATCAGAAAACATGAGTATTTCAAGGTATCTTGGAGTATTTCAAGGCATCTTGGCTTACCTGTTTTTTTAATAAATATAATGACCTTTTCATATCAAAATTAACAACATGAACGGCAGCTTGAACGACATTCTCTGAGTGAACCACCGTATGAACGTATGTTGACAATGACTGGCTCATTTTAAGCAATGTTGACATACACGGTTTACATAGATTGACGGTGCAATATACCCATTTATGAAGATTTGATATATACATTTATTAAATGGCAACGGTAGTTCGCTTGAAGAAAATGATAAGGTAGAACTATCATGCA
This sequence comes from Hydroides elegans, assembly GCA_001703475.1. Taxonomy (NCBI): domain Eukaryota; kingdom Metazoa; phylum Annelida; class Polychaeta; order Sabellida; family Serpulidae; genus Hydroides; species Hydroides elegans. Next base: position 43,515 of record LQRL01113134.1, read on the forward strand.
ATATTTTATTATCCATCCTGATTATGAAAATAATATAACATATAATCGCTAACTA
>LQRL01113136.1:0-13000 GCA_001703475.1 Hydroides elegans
AGTTTCTTTTAATATTCAAAGAGTACATCCTTTTTTCCCATTAATAAGATAAGAGCCATGAAGGAACTATAACAGATTAATGTTGCTAGAATTACTACTTCCAATGAAAATCTACATCGCACATTATTGCATCATATTGGAAGAATTGAGACATTTGTTTTTGACTTAATAATAAATTATCTAACAAAAGAACTTTTATATAGAACATTAATAATGTTTTACCACAATTTTATCTCAATAAAGAGTATATAATAAATTTATTAGGATTTCGATTTGAATTATGTTGCCGACGCCTCTCTCTCTCTCTCTCCGTCGCTTGCCGTTGCTTCTCTCTTATTCTTCTCTCTTTTCCTATCTCTATCCCTTGCTCTCAAACTCTATCTCCAAATTGATAAAATTTCTATGGAATCAGGAAGTGAATCGTTCAGAAAAGGGCGTTCGTTGTATCCACCAGTTATGTTTGATACCCATAGATTCCAGTTTATTTACCTCTCATTCTGAAACGAACAAAAAAAATGGTTTGATAAAAAATAACAATACGCCCTACGATGTCGTGGGGACGCTCTGATTAGGACTCACATAAAGGTAGTGTGTCACCAAGTTCAAGGAAAGGACGTTGCGCCCACGTTGATTTGAAGTCGTACGTTCATCCCATGTGAAGGGGTATAAAATAGTCCAAACAGCTTTCAGATGAAACATGCAAGGCATTTAGAAATGATATGATTTCTATCTTAGCATTTACGTTATTTAGAAAGATATAATTTTTCAGAACCTGTTGTGTCGTTGAAATACGTCACTTGGGCGACGATTGACCGCTTATGAGCTTTTCAAATATGATGAAATCTATATACAGGGAAAACTTACCTTATCTCCCTTATTCGAGTAACTCCATATGTTTATCCAGATTTTAATCGTTGAACATATCATTGTTTGGTTTTTTATAAGCGTCCAAACAACTTGATTTGATTGTCTCAAATATCTCGAACTGAAAACGAAATTTGAAAAAAAAAACTGATTGGCGTTCAAAATATAATAGCTACGTATGCAAATTTCACAGAGTTGTGAAATATCAACTGTTGGATGATTTGTTTTGAGTTTTCAAGCAAGTAAGTAGTCAGTGGCTAGATGACTCATAAGTGTTCGCAATACAGTGTTCCATGCGGTGTGATGATTTAGAAATTGACCTTGCTGTTATTTATGCGAAAGATTGTATAAATGCATGCATTATAGTGCTAAACCTCTGTTTTAAAGACAAACACAAAATTTACCTTTGTTGAAAATGCAGCTTATATTGGTATTTCAAAGGGCTGATTAGCTTGCATATCATACTAGATTTAAAAAAGCAAAATACACTTAAAACGCTGGAACATCATTTTTTCCTAGAGTTGAGTGACATATGGGGTGACATAATGTTGAAAACGGACGTCACCCAGGCCCTTTTAATGCTGATTTTAAGCAAGTCTCAATCCCAAATTTTAAAACGTGCATATAAAATACATACCTCAAACCATCAAGTTATATGCGTTGAAATTGGTAATAAAGTATATAATCCAAAACAAAGGAATGACAACTTTATTCCTAAACTTTTAAAACATAATAATGCAATCGTGATCACTTTTAATCAATTATTAAACATTTTTACTCTAACGTGTGTTTATTTACAAGTTCTATTGTTCTTATGCATTTGCGTGCTTACGTCACAGTATTTCTACGCAAAACATTGCGTCACAATTGGGTTCGTATTTATGACGCTTGCGTTTTTTATGAATCTTTTTTTTCATGTGCGATAATTGTGTTTATATGCATATTGAAATAATTGAAGGTAGTTTCTTAGGTATTTGGTGCATAATTTTGATTTTTATAACGAATATATTAAAATTTCAGATACAAATACGAGCAAAAAAATAGAGAAAAATATTTAATTATATTACATTTATAAGTAATAATCATTTTATTAATACTGACGGGTTCAAACCAAATTACTGGAACAATTTTATTTTTGGCCCTTTCGGGGATATCAAATTGATTAATTATTTTAATAAATGTTACATTCAGATATATTTATCTAGGAATAAAAACAATACTACAATTCGTGACGAGTGAAATCTGTCAATTCTCCTCGGGAAAGCAAAAAAAAAATAGTTTCACTCGAGCTTCGCTCTCGTGAAACTATTTTTTTGCTTTCCTTCGGAGAATTGACAGATTTCACTCGCCACTCATGAGGTATTGTCATTTTATCAACACATTATTCTGGTATTAAAATTTGCTTTTAGCCTAGTTTCAAAACTATGTGGTTAAATGTTTGAATATAGCAATGAAAGTTGGCAATTGACATACCGATGCAAGAATCTATTATTCGCAGTAACACCCCTTTATTCAAAACGCTTTCCAAATATGGTCTCCAAAGCTCAAGAGAGAATGAAAACTTGTTGTTTAGTGTAAGATACACCATGAATGGATGACGTCGCGACATAGACGATATATTTCAATGTTTTGTATAGTGTTTAACATTATCTTATCACACCAGGCCTTACAAAAATATATTTAGTAGTATAATACCATACTCTCAAAATTCTTAAGCTGTCTGTGAAAAACACGATCGAATATTCACATAGTGTACTCTTAGTGCATTAATTTTTTATATAATACCAGCAAATCATACCAAGCATGCTATTCATCACTTTCTTAAAGCAGCGCCAAAGGCCCGAGTAAAAGTATTCATACTTTTACTCGGGCCTTTGGGACATGATTATCAAAATTTGAATGCTACAATGCATTAGAAAATTAAATAAATTTAGTTAGAATAATTCCTTCTTGGTCGGAATTCAGTGTAAAAGTCGAAAAAAAAATATTCAAATACCTGCAGGAAACTAGCCGAGTCGCTGTTTCACAGATCCATGCAAATGTAACATGGTTACCCGCCCTAGCCATATATTGAACATATTTTACAATATTATTCTCTTCGCTCTTTAATAGATATGCCTTAGGCCCAGGCTTTTTAGGATCACCATTTTCTATTCGGTGTTTTAGAGTGTTCAAGGAATTCCATATTTCTTACTAGTTTTATGAGCTGATCCTCCAGATAAAACCAAGTCTATAGCATTTTTCATCTCATCCTCTGTCCACCTTCTATATTTCGGGATTTTCTTATTATTTTTGTGACTATAAAATCGATTGATATCCAAATAGAAAACAATACATCACTATTGAGAAGCATATGGAAAACTAAAAATGTTCATATAAACATATCAAACTATACAACTAAAGCCATATATGGCACCGAAAATAGATTCCACCATAATAGGGCGGCATAATGGGTTCACAATATAGCACACTCTAGAATACAATCATTGTATTTGACTGTGAACTATAGGGTACATGTCCTATATCAAATGTGGGTTTAAAGGGGTGTTACTGCGAATTATAGATTCTTTCATCGAAATGTCAATAACCAACTTTCATTGTTATATTCAACCATTTAACCACATAGTTTTGAAACAAAAATAACATAAAGTATTTCACAAATGATGTATGTACCATGATGCCAAATATCAAGTAAAAGTATTGATTTACGTAATTTCTATGACAAAAAGAAATTGTGATTTTGCCTCCAGTACTTCGAAAAATGGATTCCCGGTTCTACATTAAATATTTCACATTCAAACGGCTAAACGATACAACTTCAAACGTGTGAACGAAATGTTCCAAACGCTTAAACGGCTAAACAATAATGAATAGTTGCTGTGGGGGTATTAATTGAGAGGCAAGCTGTTCCGAATTCATACTATAGGATGTCTCGACCATCACTAAAATGAGCGCAACATATTTATTGTTTACTTAAATATGTATTGACCCGAGATCTCATCAATATATCCAATGAAGAGTGAATCAGGTTTGAATAGTTTTGGCAACGAGATACTTTATTGGTAAAGCACGTTTGTTATATGAAAGGGATATTGTCAGCTATGCTTCGAAATGTCATTTTATTAATCCTCCGCCGCCTATAGTATTCTGTACTGTCCGTCCGTAACTTCAAAAAATAATAAACATTTATTGGAGCTGTGCTTAGGCGTGTTATTTTTTTGAAAGTTCTAAAAAATTGGAATTTTGGCGAATTTTTGAAAAAAAAGTGATTTTGGGGACTTAGGCAAAAAGAGAAAGATTACTCGTATATCGTTATGTTTTAAGGACTACGTGGATGTAAGGAAAACGTTGTGAGAAAGACGTTGTGAGAAAGACGTTTGGAGAAAAACGTTGTGCGAAAGACTTAGTGAAAAAGACGTTCCTTCGACGGAAAGGTAATATTGGGATTATGTATGAACAAAACTAGAATACTGGCTAAGATGGAGTAGTGGGGAGGGGGAAGGCGTGCCACTGAATTGAAATGATTTTATATAAAGAAAATGGACTAACAACATTGACAACAACAAAGAGCGCAAGCATTATCTAATTTAGAAAACATATAAACATTGTGCCTTTAGATTTCGCAATTAATGATATTTATAAATATTGAAATATTTATGTTGAAATGAATTATTTTAAAATCATTTCAAAATTAATTTTAAAAGCATAAAGACGAGGGTGTTTTTTTTTCTATCGATAATCGGTCTATTCTTGTACTAGATATGATTAGTTTATACATATGTATATATAATCAGACATGTATATGTCTTTTAAGGCTAGGAAAGACTGAAGACGGATGCTTTTGCATGAGCTATCAATATTGCATATTTGAATTTTTAAAATGACCTGTAACGTATGAGATGCTTCTGGTCGTTTTTATTCGTTTATGGTAACTTTTACAATTATACTTGTGAACATTTTAGGACATATAAGTTATGATAACGTGCTCTTTTAGGTTAACTTTGAAATATACAGTCCTAAAGAGGGTTTGTAAACTAAAACATTCAATTTTATATAGAGAAATAGGTAACGTTAATATTGGTTTTCAATCGAGACGTTGGATTCGATTTATTGATAAGAAAACTTATTTATCTGTGTCCACATATCATTTATTTAATGAAGAAAAAACGTGTATACCACATCAGATGGAAGTGGAGACTCATAATGATAATGTATAGCATTCCCCTTGTGTACTTTACTCTTTTAGGACTCCGTCCCCTCGTTAACGCGACCCGGACGGATATAGCATGTTACCCTGTCCGTCTAAATGCCTGTCATTGGTTGATATATTTTGGATAAATCTGTATTCGATGTTTGTAATAGTTAATTATAATCCTAAGACTAAGTCTTTCTCGTCTTAAAATGAGTCGAAAACAATACCGCTCGTTAAGCTTTTTTTCTAGACATGACACCCTAACCGTGACAACACCCTCCAATATCTCGCTATATCCCCTTTGCTTTAGAATTACCCGAGGGAAACATTTAGCCCATCAGTTCGGAATGAGCCAATGCATATCTTGACAACTGACATTTGCATTACATACATTATCCTTTCCGCCCGCTTATGAATGGACAAATGATCAACTTTTAACAGTTGAATTTTCATAGGCTCATAAACAAATGTTTCGAGGATATTACGCTAGGTGGTGCATTTTAAAACAATGGACTTGGTTGAAAAGCCTCACAACAAAAGTTCACTCGTGTGTCAACAATAAAGACCTTGTTATCGCATTGACAATGCTGTAAAGACAACATAACACAACCTATTTGCCCAATTTCTCATCTTATGTAACCGGGCTGGTCCCCAACCTAGTTTCGGAAACCTCAGACATCACCGAAACTAGGTTTTGCGAAACTGGGTTTCGGACATGGTTTGGATCCTGTCCCTCATCTTTAGTCGAGACATGGTTTAGCGAAACTAGGTCTCGCAGAGGCTTAACAGACGACTGTTTTATTTAAGGTGTTTGGTCAGTATGACAAACAATGGGAGGAATCGATTTTTAAATATTTTTTTTTACAAATATCAATCTAAAATATCTATGCGCGTCGCACTTATACTTTTCATCATTATCTACCCCATTAGAAGTCTACTTATTTTCTTTCTTCAAAAATAAATCATTGCGGTTCCGTTTAATGAAGCTGATAAATTGGCTATTATTTCACTTATTGTTCACAAAAGGGATATCATTGAAAATTAAAAAAAAAACAATAATATACATTCGAACAGCAACAAAGCAAAAGCATGGCAAAAATAACGGACAAGTACACCTGGAAAGCCAATCATTTTTGCAAAATTTTTCAATTCAACCTGTATAAGCGTTTAAAAATTAAAGCAAAGTCATATCGAATTGCAAGAAGAAGTCTAAAGTGACAGGAGGGGTAATCGCCACACGAACCAGACGACATCTCAAAAAGTGGCGAAAACATATCGGTTGAATTTAACGTATTTCATAATACGTCTATGACGATGCCGAACAGCCTGGTTCTTCATAAATAAGAAAATGCATATAACTCCGTATATGTATTTCTGCAATGTGAATAATTTCTAAGCAAACCATATGATTTATGTTGAACTTAATACATTTATACCGGAAACCCTCCCTCTCCCTTTTAATTGCTCGTTTGTGTAACTTTTGATAATATAAAGGTCTAAGTATATTCATTTTTACAAACAAGTTTCACAATGATGATTCTAAATGATACAATCCTTATATAAAATTATCAATAATAAGCTGTCTTATTTTCAATTGAGAAAATGTATAAGTATCAATTCTACATTGAACAATCTTTTAAAACCATTTGCATATATTGATAATGCCAAACAAGTCGATAAATGTAATAATATATGAAGCAATAAGGGACTTAACGTCTGCGAAACATACCCCCTTGGTGGTTTGACATTTAAGCGGTCTAGGGGCGATCCGCAGACCGGTCAATCCCGAGACCGGTCTCGGACCGGAGCGAGACCAGACTAGAGATGTAAAAATGAGTTGCTTGGCAAAACCTCGTTTCAGACACGGTTTTGGTTAGGTTCCGAAGTGGTTCGACCAAAACCACTCCCAGACTTCAGATGAGAAATTGGCCCTTAGTTATATCATGCCCGGTCAATGTTTTATGTTTAATTGTTCAAAGATCAAATTTAATTTAAAGTTACATGCTGGCTTTTAGGTGCTCAAATATTTTATATTGAAACACATGCCTTGCGATTAAGTTTGGATCCAGGTCAGAGGAGTTTGCGGACCGAGGCAACAGTTTCACAGAACAATTAAAGACACAGCAAAGACCGTTTTGACATATGGCTTCACTGTCTAAGGTATATTCGAAAGTTATTTTAATTTTAATGGCAAAATAACTTTGCATAGCTATAGTTAGATATTTGCATTGGCCAGTCAATATTAACTAATGATAGTTAGTTCTTTATTCTTAGAACTTGCAAATAAATGAACGCCGTGTTGTGCATTGTCTTGATAATAATTCATATATTGTTTGATATTTGTAATAAATCGTTTCATATAAAGAAATGTCATTTGATAATTCAATATATTTTTGAATATTGGTTATGTTTTGTCCTATAAAGGTCAACATATATCATCTTGTATCTATATTAATTCGAACATTCTATGAAATTGTTTGATAGATGGTGAATATAGGGAGCCATCATCTGTAATGGTACTTGTTGCACACGCGGTTGGTGTTCATATTTGCACATGATAAACTTGGTTGTTGATTAATCTATGCACTACTAATATATCGTATGATTTTAATAATGAAAAATATATATGAATTAGCATTCTGATGATAATTAACCTACAGGATCAAGTTTACCTTGACAACAAGGACTACATACGAAAGTTTATAATGGTTATATTGCAATGCTATATTGTAATGCTATATTTTCAAATAATATTTGGTTAATTCTTAAGGCACACGGAGTAAATATAACAATAAACATATCAAAATATGATCGAATAAAAGGAATGCAAGGGACAAATAATCAATATAGCTTTATTTACAATTAGCATAAACGAGCTGAACGAGCTGTCATGATTTTCATGTGATATTTGATTCAATCTAAAAAGAATGACTGCTAACATTTCAATATTAAAAATAAGGGGAGATGATAGAATATATATTTTTAATATAAATGACATCTTTTTGATACATTTTATCCTTTTTTTAAAATCAAGCAAATCTGAACTCACTCTTTGGATTCGCCTAGATTGAACTTGCAGCGTTTGATATTTTCCATCAATATTCGATCTCGTGGCGTATTCACATTTTACATCACATAATCAGCATACAATCAATAATATTATTCATGAAATACAAGTTTATATAACTCTGATTAAAATATATTTTATAAAAGGTAAAGGCATATGTGATGACAAGGATATGTAATTAAACGTTTGAATAGTGTTGTTAGTCCACGCGCAACGTTCAACAAAATAACCAAATATTAATGATCGTATTCAAAAATTATTCCAGGCAATAATCAGCTGTTGATGAATGCTGAGATGCTTTTGAATTCGATGCGCTCATGAAAATAACGATTGATAAGTTACGGTTTATGTAATTACCTCAACCCAAGCACATTGTCAAATTATTATGAGTATAAAACATCAAGTATTCACATCATGTATTATCAAATTACTATTTAGCGCTGACATTGAACTTGTAGTGACAGGTTGGTATTGCAGAATGGTGGTTACGTCATTGTTTGAACATTCATATTATTAACTTAACGAAGTGGTTAGCTTTGAATAGTTCGATATTCGGCCGTAAAGTCCATTTGATTTGAGTTCTATTTTACCTTTTCAAATCTTTTCTAAAATCATACACACTGATCGCTTTGCAATGTGATAGTGAACCCGCTGGGGATTCGTTGTCATGGCCTCAGTATTTCAGGGGAAGATGCTTGCTGATCCTTCTTTTGATTAGCCATGTGTGTAACCCGTTCGAACCATTTGCTTGATATCGGTGGCTGCGCATCTGTCGCTCTTTGAGCAAGCTGTGATAGCCGTTCTGCATCGAATGAATCGACTTCCTGAGAGCAGAATTTAGCCAACATGTCCAGTATATAGCGCGTGATGTGAAGTAGCTTGGCTCGCTTGTAGCAACAATCGCGCTTGGTGTCATCTGGTTCGCTACAATACATTATATCATCATATGGCATCGGGAGCATCAATAGTGTTCGATTTGTACCGAAAAGGTTAGGAAGAATACCCTTAATCAACCGTAGTTCGAGATGCTTGAATATCAGGAAAGTCCATTGACAATCGTCTAATGAATTGAATTCCGAATCCAGGCACAGCACCAAGAAGAAGAGTGACGTTTTCAGCATATAAGTCGTCAAGAAATCCTCCAGATGCGTGACATCGTGCTCCAACAAATGGGTAATATCTGATGGATACAAATGGCCTACCCTCAGCGCCTTAGCGAATTTGAAACCTTCTATGGCATTATGTGGAAGACGCTGAAGCAGCTCGGTCTCAGCCTCATTTACAGCTACTGGAAACAGGATTCTTGTTTGTGTTCGTGACAATGATTTTTTGAATATTACGTAGAAATTGCATTTTGTTGATGCAACACTGTATGGCAAATTGAAATCAGGAAAATGCAGTGCGGGCACAAGATCAATTTTAATGTTCATGTCTTTGAACACGGAGTCTTGCCAAGTTATGTTAAGGGAAGGTACATTGGTGTCTAGATAATAATTTGGGTGAAATTTGATGCATTTGTGAAAGCGTTTCTGTTCGACCAAACAATTAATCGCATCACTAACTAATTGCTTGACCTCTTTAAGCACCGTAACATTGTATATTTCCTTTGCATCATCGATTGGCAAGAGATTCATTAGGCGCTTTGAAAGATTTTTCTTTAGACATATGTGCCAAAACATAACTCCCACATCTGATTTGTTTATATCTATAAGTGGCTGGAGGTATGTTAACAAAAGCAAAAAGTCAAATTCATTTGGAAGAAAAGGACGTGTGTTTTCCTTTTGACTTCCAACCAACATGGGTTTCATGGAGAAGATCGGGTTTCTTTTCGACACCTCATGCGCGATGATATCCATTGTTTCGCAAATGACGATTTTTACCTTTTGGCTCTGCTTAGACAGTTCCACAATTTGTCTTTTGACAGTATATAAATGTACTACAGCGTTTGCTTTGGTTATGCATGACTGGGTTGCGTGTAATTTTGTGGACATTGTTTGTGATTCACGGTACCATTCGGTCTCTTGGGTTGACTGGAAATCTGGGATATATTTATACAATATTTCTGATATGATTTTGTGTTTATGGGAAATATACAGAGGGTCAATGTCTGTGTTTGCCTCGATGCAGCGTAATATATCCTTTGGTGAGTACTTTTGAAAATACTGAAAAATGAAATGAACCTGATCCGGTATGCCTAATCGAATTGCATGATAGAGCACAGTACAGCAATTATTAAATTCATCTTGCGAATGTGCATCATAGCTGTTACAAAGTCGTTGAAAATGTTGTTGTTTCACATCTTTGAAGTTATTTGATACAAATCGCCACTTTTCATAAATGTTCTTGATAATATATTCATTTCCTGGCTTAAGAGCGTCAGACCATAGTGACTCTATAACTTCACTCTTAAACGAGTTACAATCATTTGCTAATAATTGTGACAATTCTAATAAAAGTACTTTGGCAGTTATCAATCTATTATTTTGTAATGATTCTTGAATACACATATGCAGTTCCACCTTTGCATTCTCCCATGCTACATTTTTAGACAGAAGAGCAACAATGCAAGCATTCCCTTGTTGGCATGCCGCACGAATGCATTTGCATATAAACCGCTGTCCAACTCTCCCTTTAATATCCAGTGTCGGTGTGATACAATCCACGGTTTCAATGAAATACCGGACTACATTTACTTGGTTTTGCCCACATGCCAATTCAATAGGATTGAACCCCCGTCTGTCTTCAGCGTCATATGCAAATAAATTATGATGCACTAACACGCGTAGACAACCGACATGCCCATATTTACATGCCACGTGTGCAAGCGTCTCACCGGCCCAATCCACAGAATCCGTTTTAATATTATCACATCCTAGAAGCAGCCTCAGGTTCTCAGCCTGACCGAATCGAAATGCGAGGAGGAGAGCAGTATAGCCTTCCGTTGCCTGATAGTTTACATAAATGTTGGGATGTTGCAGCAGCGCCTGCATGATGGCCGATGATGGCATGGAGGCGGCGCGGAGCAAAGGAGGATGACCTTGACCTGGAAGTTGATTAACATGTACCCCGGGTTGTTGCAGCAAAAGATGCACAATATCCTCGTTTTGCGTTGCTATTGCAATATCCAAAGGAGTATGATGTAAGCATAATTCATTGAGTTGATGCCGCTGGTTTGCATTAGTTTCGATGGTTTTAAGAATTGGTTCAACATTATCTATTTCACCGTTATATACTGCTGTATGAAGAGGTGGCATAAGTCTCTGTTCAATCATATATCGAATTTTCACAAAGACAGCCATATTGTTGATGATATGTATATATACAAATAAACGTGATACCTGTTTCATAATTACTTTAATGTAACATTATGTACAATATTTGCTTGAAATATCCTTTTTTCATTTCAATTATGCAACTGTTGGATGTGTCTTAACGCTAAACGTATATATTGAAATAAGTAGTGAATGCTTCTAAGCCGACAGTCTGTTTGAGAAAGTTTTGCACTTGCTATCACTTTGTAGGATGAGAAGCATTAAATATTTTATTTATATTACGTTATAGCATAATGTTTTGTTTCATCTACCTTTTACTACATAAGCCGATGTAATTAGTTATATATAAACTCATGTGAATAGCTTTATCCATTCCCATTTATCATTAATATACCGCTTGCATATTTGCAAAGACAATTCAATTGGAAGAATATAAGAAATCTCTTTCAGACTTGAGTTTCAACCCCAATTTATACACACAACATAGTTTGCACTAGATGGCCTGCCAAAACAAACACAGAGAGTTTATTGTTAAAGCAATGTCGTAGACTTTCTATTTACCCGATGGCTCCTTTGCACACTTGGCTTTGCATAATCAATACTGAGATTCATAGTTAGAGTCGTGAACTTTGTTCCGCTTTAGCATAAATAGCATAGCATTAGCATGAGGATAAGTTAACTCATATAGTGGGGCTACGACAAGCCTGATTAATAACATTTATATAATGTCCTTGTACATTGTTTTATTGGCATACTATTGTTCTACACAATTGTCATTTCATTTAATCGCTTTGCATAAGTATTATGTTTATACGTGACGTGAATGATATAGTAATTTGGATTTGAAAAGACAAGAACGTCAGCATACCTAATCGATGATGTTATTGGTTATATACATTATCGATAACAAGTATTTATTACATATGCGTACTTAAATGTGTTTATTATCCCTCAAAATTTGCTACGGGAAACGGGACTTGCATGGTTACACGAAGCTTGCATTTTGATCTTTGAAACAATCTGTTCTGTTGTAAACAATTCAATCTTCATAATAGGACAAAAGTCATGGTTTAAAACCTCATTTTTAAAGGAGGAAACAAGTTTGAAAATGAAAACTGGGTACCTGACAAGCGCAAGTGTCCTCTTTCATGGTGAGAGGGGAGCATAATAACTTTTATTAGCCCGTATTTGATTTAGTTTTTTGCGAGTGTTTTTGACCATGAATTATGATAATTTATAATCATGCATGTATATAATTTGCATGTATCTGAACTCGGAAAAGTATACCCTTTAATAAAATGTATATGAATCAAAGTCAGCATATCATACTAAATATATACATATCAATATATTAGAAAGACCAGTTCCAAATTTGAAATAATATAATTATGAGTCAATTCTACTTTTATATTATACATGTTTTCTAATCAAGTACATGTAGTCTTTAAAATCAGACCTAGAATGCAATAAGAACATTACTTTACGTTTTGTTATGTACAAGAACTTTTTGAAAATGAATGCATTCAATGCGTCATTATTGACTTTTATTTAACATTTAGCCTATTCCCGATCAAATACTTGAAATCGAAGGATACCAAATTTTGC
>LQRL01113137.1:0-14117 GCA_001703475.1 Hydroides elegans
ATAGAAAACCATTTACGCGAAAAGGATCCTTTATCAGAGGATAAAGCACGATACTTGGGAGGATTTCTTAGTAGAATATCATAAGACTTTAGGATAAACGTTAACGTACTTTACGTTTAAAAAATGTTTAAACATGAAAATTATGTTACCTGTTTACTTTGCAAGATAAGAAAAAAACATTAAAGAAGCTAGTTTATGAACAAGGTGATGAATATTTTTATCATCGCAAATGTAGGGAAACCGTGATTGGATCAATGCGGTGTTCGTTACTTTGTCCCTCAAAGACTTCTCTTTACTTCCATAGACTAATAAAACGTGTTCCATGTTTAACAGGATCCTACTGACTGGCCATTATGTGAGGTATTTTTCTTTTGTTTGAATAGTACTTGCATTTGGTGGAAATGGTTCAACTACAAAAATGATTACCAATTATATTGCGATTAAAATAGCGAACAATATATATAGTAAACAACTATGCGAATCCTACTCAAATAAATCGCGAACGTACGCCCCTATATATAGGGGAGGCCCCCTATTTTTATGGACGTACGCCACCTGATAAGGGCTTGATTTTCATCTTGGAAGCTGCATTGAGGGTATGTTGAAAAAAAAATGCTCGTGAATTTCATTTAAGGCCGCGGTTACACTGAAATTAAAAAAAAAACAGCTTTTAAAGAAAAAGGTTGGTTACACTGCGTGCTTTCGCTTCAATCTTGTTTTATAAATCATAAGACTAAAAACAGGTTGCGTGAAAAAGCTGCTTATTTTTCTTCAGTGTAACCGCGACCTTAAAGGATATAAAGATTTCAAAACTTTGTCTCTTGAAGTCCAATAAAAATATAATCCCAAAGAAGCTTCCTGTTGGTCCAAATCCTTACATACGTGAACACAGCTGTAAGGCCTTGCTCACGCAGACACAAAGCGATTTAATAAAAGCTCGAAAACCGAAAGCTCGTAAGCCGTTTTTGTATGAAAACATTGCGATTCATCCATTCTATTCATGCAAAGAAAACGCTCCTTTTTAGAATTATTTATGCGTTTGTTTTGAGTGAACGCGACTTAATGAAACCAAACACCGCATTGGAAACTCACGGCTTAATTGATCGCGATGGAGGAAATAGACAAATTTCCGCTCTCTTCCTAATCTCTCTTGATCGAGTTTGGTCGGGAGAATCGATCCAGGAAAAAGCTGTGAATAGTCTTAAGATGCGTGAAATTATGGGAATAAATAGTCGGGAGTGGGGAGGGTATAAAATTATAGATGAAATTATAGAGAAAGGTGAAGCAGTGAATTTATCTGAACAAAATTGGTATGGCACGTATAATATGTGTTCAATAGAAGAAACATATTATATAGAAGCAGAAACAAACTGGCGACTAATAGGAAATAAGTAGAACCTTGATCTAACGTCGAGACTGAAAATTACGTTTGGAAGCGTTCAAACGGACCACGATGAGACTGTGCTATCGACACTTCGAACGTTCCATTTTTGTGGATTACAATATTCAAGTATAGAATAAAAAATAAATTTGGTGTAGAATGATAAGTGTTTATAGAATAAGAACTGTGCGTTAAACATATATAGGTTGGACCCATTTGTAACATACCAAACGTTGAATGACATAATAAAAGCTACCAAAAGACCAGGATTCCATCTCAATGGAACATTTACTGCAGAGTTGATGGCCTATTTCCGTTCCTTATTATATACTCAATACGAACTGTTCGATTAACGCCTTTCGATCAAATTAATCGCAGCTAAGGTGCTTACAGGTCACGATAATACAATACTCTTTTTCGGAGTTGATTGTGTTTGTTCTCGGTTTAATGATCATGGCTTGGTTTGTGGTAAATCTCGAGAGTATATAATTTCATATATGCATAAATTGGAAATAATTTGATATCTATCCTCTAAATGAATGAATCTAAATATTTTATTTCACGGATTACTTGACCCTTTTATAGACTGAAATTATGATTAGAATCAATTTAAAGTAAAAGAAAAAACATAAATTATTAGACTCGAAGAGTGAGTATGAGTTTTTACTTTATCAACATTGCTGCTGCTTACTAATCATTACATATTGAGCTTTCGAACCCCAATTTATGACCTTTTTCACTTCTAAGCGCATATAAACGTGTGGATGTATGCTTCGAAATTAAAGCGTACATACGCTGTATTGCCATATAATGCGCGCGAAAACTGTTTACCCACATTTCATAAGATTCGTCAATGACCTGATTTATTCCATCTATGCAGTCCCTGATTGTTGTTTACCCGTCGCCTCCATTGTTTATGAACGATACAAAATTCAATCAGCCCATCCCGTCGCTAACCACCTTCGAACAGGCTCCAGGGATGGACACATCGGCTTCTGTGCAAGGAGGAACTAAATAATTAAACATTATTGTTTATATAAAGGCGCATTCATCCGAATAAAAGCGCATAATTCTGTGTGAATAGAAGGGATACACTACTATGTTTCTATACAAATGTGGCTTCAAGATTAAAGCGCGAAATGTGTGTTTTGAACTTTTTTTCAGAGCGGGCGAACGCGGCTTAAAGCTTAAAGCATGATATTGTTTAGAAAATGTGTTTCCTCCTATCTAATTTACAGCCATTTGACATTAAAAATTGGTTCCTTTTTACTGAATTGGTTAGCTTCTTGCAAGCAAACCGTGACAAGCGGTACATTTTTTTATATATTGCCGTTTTCTAGAGACCCATTAAGACATCAACTTTAATCATATTTAAATAAAACAAAACCTAGCTAGCTACTGCTTTAATTGCACTTCAATATGACGGCCGTGTTGTAACATGAACATAATCCTTTGCATGCATGGAACCCTCGATATTATTGACTGGACCATAATGAGATAAATGGACTGTAAAATGACCAACACAAAGCATGAACTTGTCGCGATAATCACTTCCTGAAACGATTTCCTCCCTCACATTAATATTAAGGGGTCATTTCCAAATACCATCTAAACGCGCCCCTGGGGCATTGAATCACAGCTCCGCTGAAAAATGGGACCAGTTATAATATGAAGAAACCGAAAATGCGGGAATGTCTGACGTTGTCGTTTAATATGTTTTTTTATTTTTATTAAAGCGTGGTTTTGGCAGCGATATTTGTTGAAATCGCAGCGATATTGGAAAAAATATAGTCAAACCAATATAACGAGCGTTAAATATATTATTATATTTACTTAATTCTCCATTGCGATTTCAACAATTGTCGTTGTCCGAACCATTATATTATGTTGCAACGTTGAAAAATGTGTTATTTTTTATCATAAATGTATACTTTATTAGACGATGCATTTGACTTTGTTTCGTATTTTACGTATTTAATATTGTTAATTAAGTGTACATGCATCAGCGAAAAGATAATATAAAAGTTAGATACTTCATAATATAAAAGTTAGATGCTTCATAATATAAAAGTTAGATGCTTCATAATATAAAAGTTTGATACTTCATATTTGTGATATCACTAGAGCATAAATAATTGACTGTTTGAAATAAATTAATGTTTAACCTTTGAAAAAAAAATGGAAATCAAAATAAATATTATGTAAAGCAGCTTACTTACTCGATGTTGCAATAATTATTATGAAAACTGGTGATCCTCAGGTTTGGTGCATCGATGACACTATTATGATGGATTTCTCCATATAGAAAAACTATTAGGGCTCATCATAAGTGAAACGGGTGCCTTGGAATTAATAGACCATTATTGTTGTTGTTGACCTTTTAAGCATTTTATCGCGCGGCATGTAAGGTCTTTTTTAAAAAGATACTCTTAACAATGTCATTTGATTTACTTTTGCAGCAGTTCTAGTTAAATATACTATTGAAATGTGATAATGAAATATCTAGATTTTAAAGTCTATATGTATATGGACTTCGTATAGACTGTACACATCTACCATGCATCAAACAGAGCTTTTAGATAAGGGGTCACATTAGAAAACAACTTAAATAGGTGCAAAATTCACCTTTTTCGTCTATGGAAGCTACCCTACTTCATATTGTCATGTCACACGATTTTTGCAACCCGAAGTGCTTTAAAATATAAAGGTTGGCTTTAACAAGATAGCAAGCAGGTTATTTAATTAGGTCATGTAGTTGTTCATTTGATTAGCAAAGATTAATGCAAAAACATGCGGGTCTATTTTACGTGTTCTTGTTTTTGCAAGAAAACTTTCAAATGGCATAAAAGGTTGGAATTTGCGTGGATACGCAAGTTAAGTGGATATACCAGTCGGCAAGACACATCCCGAAATCACATAATCGTTGGTGTATGCTCTATAATGCTTTGTTCCTGATTTTCTAATTTCCGACATCGATATAAAGACGCTTTAAGGGTGTGTTTCCACGGTGGAAAAGACAGGGTGTTTTTTTCACTGTTTTCTTTAAAGGACTATGAAAATATTTTCCTAAGTCCTATAAAAAAAACAGTGAAATAAACCCCCTGTCTTTTCCGCCGTGGAAACACCTTAAGACGTTTTAAAGAAACGTTTTAAGACGCTGCTTTTTGCGTGTCGTCCAGTGTTTTTGTTTTTAAGGAAACTGATTAAAAAATAAGCCTTTTAAACGCAAAGTGGGTTTTGATTTTCTTTAAGATATTGATAGGAAATTACAAAATATGGAAGCCTTTAAATATACAAAAGTCTCCATGCCCTAAAAAAGGTTGGAACGTTTCGACTTAGGGAGCGGTTACGTTAAAGTATAGATTATTATCGCCACTTGCGATTTTCACTGTTTTTCTTTATTCTTGAAATCACAAGCAGCAACAGGAATATCGCTACTTGCGATTACATACACAACGAAGCACAGTGAAAATTGCAAGGGGCGACAAGAATCGCCACTTTAATGTATTGCGCCCGAAGAGTTGCGTTTTAATGCGCAAATGTAAGGGCGCCCTACTTATGTTGGAAAGTCCTAACAAATCAAACGGTTTGCCTATATAGCTTTTCACTCAACAATTCCGTTCCTCTGAAAACGTCAAATGGTTTTAAATTGTGCCAATCTTGTTTACTGTTTGGGTCATGTCGCATCACCATTTTCAAATGTCAACACATTTCAAAATCCTGATTTGTAGTCCAGAAACATTTCATCTCAACTGCATGCATTTGACAAACAAAGGCCTTTGACGACATGCCTATGGTTGCATGCTTGTTTGGACTGAAATTTCCAGGTACAATACATATTTTAGGAAATAAATAGATAAAACACATGCATAGTAATCCATATGGCAAAAAGTGACCTCATTTTGTTGAATTTGCTTTATAAAAGACAAAAAAAATCCACTTTATAAAGGTTTTACTAATTCCATAAAATGTAGTTTCAATAGAAATTTGAAGATTTATTTAAGGGTTATTGTGTAATTATCATGTAAAACATGAAGCATATAAAGCATAGAAACATATTAAACCAATAAAATCAATGTTATTGCAATCATAAGCGTTGTGATTAGTAGACGTTACAAGAAGCTCATGAATCGTTAAATCAAAGGAAGTATGTCGACATATGAAACTTAAGAAATAGATATGAATTGAGAATAAAGGTGGGGTAAATATATATTTATATACTCACATATCGATTATAATCCATTGACAATCGTAATATTTATGGGACATATAAAAATCACAGGAGGGCCGAAACCGAATTGCATTTTACAAAAAGATAATTTATCGACCTATTTCATGCGAAATGTATTTAGTTATATGCATAACATCATTTGAAACAATAAATCTAAACACATTTATTGAAAAAGAAATCGTATAATTATTTCCACCTAATACATTTACGTTTATATAATGCCATAAGAGTACTTGTAGTAAAATGTAGATGAAATGACTGCGTTAAAATGGTTAAAACAAAATCTCGCTACTTTGGTTTCACAGCGTAAAAAACAGCGACAATCAGCGAAAATCATAAGTTGCGATAGGAATCGCTACTTTAGTGTAACCACGTCCTTATTTGTATTGCAAGTTCTGTAATTTCTTGCGCAAGGGATACGCTTCCCCCTTAAATTATCCCCAATATAAACAACATTAGCCCGTCTCACAACCTTCATTTTTCCATATTACTTCCCATAGACTCTCATGTATTTTACTATGGCATTGAACAACGAGCAATAATTTGTCAGTGTTAGATAGGACTATTGCATGTTACTGTCAAAGAGACTGATACTCCTCTTATTTCCTCCTCAAACTCATTATTATGCGTTGAATATAGGACCCTACCACGACAAAGCATATTATGACGTAGCCTAGGCAACGAAATTAGGTTAAATACGAATGTTTCTTAGATATGCCACACTAAGAGTCCACCAATTTGGCTATTTTTCACATTCCATCTCATATGTTAGGCTCTATTGAGTCGTCCTATTCAATATAAAAGAATAACTCATCCTTTTATAAGAAGTTAAGCAAACCATTTTAATGTGCTGATAATTAAATATATTTTTACAACAAAATAAAACGAATACACTCTTTGGGAGTAAACTTTTTCAAAATGATCCATTGTTCCAGTCCCCGATATGGCAATGAAAAATAAACCAATAAATTGCAAATACTATAACATCGGATCAGAGGGAGACATTCTTCAGAATCTGCTCACAATAGCCCAGTGCTCGTCCGTGACAGCCCGGTTGCAGTATTAATATAGCACAAAACTGAGATAAAAAAAGTTGAAGGGCTCCGTGCAGCATTGTGCTATGCCTATCTTATATGTTTCGCCAAAATATATTGCAAAGTGTCACATGATTATAGATGCATGTAATATACCAATAAGGCAACGAAATCAATGAAAATATTATAATTTCATCCTTTGGCCATTTGCCTATCGTTATATGAATTACCAATTTAAAAGCATTCAATGCTCTATTCTCAGAACGTCTATTTCAGTCTCTACACACTGTTGCGCGGAGTCATTCAGTTATGTGTGAGACTGCTCTTTAATAAAAACACACAGTGATATAGTGGAATGATGGAATTACTGACAAAAACATATTTCCTGGTCATAGGTAATATGAACCAAATAATGATAATGTATAATAACGAATTATGATTGTTTCTAGCATAGTTTTCTGACATCAACAAACTTTAAACTAATTAAACATATCTTATCTTCATTGATTAACGATGAATGATTGCATTAGAGATGATTTCTGTGAAAAAAGATTATGTCTTATGTAGGAAACAATGTTATAGCAGCACTCTGTATGAAATTGAAATCCTATAGAAACACTGTTAATCAGCAAACGCATTTCAAGATAGATTCATATGAGAAACAAATTCATATGAGAAAGAACGAATCATCAATCAGTGCTGTAGTGATATGCGGGATTCGTGACTCTCACATCTAAGCCGTTTCAGTTGAAAGAAACAAACAAACAAAAACAACTTATCCCAATTCAGATGAACTAAGCACATCTATTATAGCAAACTGATTCCCAAGTTCCGTCTATTAACAACAAAGATCTAATTGAGTCGGAGCTACCTGACTCCCACACCTAAGAAATTTAGGATTTAAAAGACGAAAGACCTGAGGTGAAGGTGCCAGCATAAATTTCCGTTGCTGCTGTTTTGTGAAATGAGGCTACAATGCAAAAAAAAAAAAAAATTTGATATAGTTTTATTATGCTGAAAAGCACCCATTTATTTTTGGAATATGCACCATACGCTCACTTAATAAAGAGTCAATTATAGATAATTTAAGATAGATCCCTTAGAGACCCAGTTTAATGAGAGAACCATATAAAAATGTATTATATATTAAATAGAATTAACTGTTACACTGAAAAATATTGACTGGCGCACTGGAAATTCTATAAGAATGGCCCTCTGTTGAATTGCTTCCCAAAGCATACCTATTGGTATTAACCCCTTGAAATGCCGAAGCAACTATATAGGCCAATAGTGTTCCCTTCTCCAGACAGCTCGGAATTATTGTATTAAGATGTTGCATTTAAGGAGACGTTTACGAGAAACAGAGATGCATTTCAATCACAGGCTCCATAAAGCACTAGCCATTTGCAGCGAATCCAATCAAAGCCATCACCGCTGTAAAAATGAGACCTATAAAGGAGCGTCCACCCGAAACAGGCCAAATAAAGCTCAATGCGTGTTTGTTATATTTTTTATACATATCGCGTATTTTTTTATATATTATGCGCTTTTTTCTTCAAGTGAAATTGGTTTAACAAATATAACAAATTTGCTTTGAGCTTTTTGGTCGGTTTCAGGTGAAGGCGCCTTAAAACAAAGCAGTGTAAACTTTGAGCAAGAGCAAGACCTACAACGTTCATGTAGTTGAACAACAACACGTTGACTAGCCCTATTTGCTGTAGGTCCAATCAAACACCGACACCGGTATAAAAGTTAAACCCATATGGAACAAAGCGCAGTAGACCCAGAACAAGACACGACGTAAATGCACCACCAAAAGACGTAACGTTGCCAATAGACGCCTTGGAAAACTTTGGAGTTCAAATAATATGGATTGCTCCTGTTGTCCATATTTTACATCTATGTATCGCCATAATAGCGTTATAACGTAAAAATTTGTTGCGAAAATACAATACGATAGCATCTGCATACAAAACTAAAAAGGGCTTTCGTATTGCCCACAAACGTTTAGCCAAAATCTTTGATATATACTCGACAACACAAGAAGTGTCCGGCCATTTTAGGTTAATATTTTTTCATTGTATCAAAAGTGGAACCAATTAAAACACGTTTGTTAGTTTCAGTTATGATAATTATAGGGGGTCTCGCAAACCTAACAATCTGGAATCCGTTTGACGAGTATCTCCTTCGTTTTATCGAAAGGCTAAGAAACATTGATTTCGATCATCATTCAATGCGTATCGGTAGGGGAGGAAAAGCGCTATGTGCTAGAGATAGTATAAGGCTTTCGTGACTCATAAACGGTGAGAAATATTTAATTTCTATGCCACATGCTTCGCAGCGCACATCGTAAAATGTCGGAAAAAACGTGTTTTTGGCGCTTAACTGCGAAAACAGTCTTAATCACATTACACAATAACAGCGGTATGATTATAAGATAGCACACATGCTATTAACCCTGTTAATTGCACTTTGAATAGGGAACAGTACATTTACTATGAATAGCTCGCCTCTGCCGCCTTCGCTGACTGACAGACTGAATCCAGGCAAACGGTGCTTTGTAATGTTTCTATGTACATGTATATGACCATGATTAAGATATACAAACTCGCATTTATTAACTAAATATCCTAATGCCCAAGCATCAATCCAGAAAAAAAATCTTTCTATTTTCTCATTTTTTTTATTCGTAAACCACATGTGCAAAGGTTATATTAACTGAAAACGATGTCCCTTGCGCACAACATGTCGTGTTTCAACTTAAACGATGGTTAGATTACCGCGGACTCTAGCCGGAAGAAATGTATATATCTTTTGGTAATATTATTAGGAATAAAGGCTATGATAATATGTTTTTTTTATTCTTACATATTTTTTTATAAGACATACAACTCCCCTCCCATAGCCTCACGAAGACGTTTTCTAAATGGATATTGTTTTTTTTTTGTTATACAGTCAACACAAATCCTAACCTAAATATCGATAGCAATTTCTTTCGTTTAAAAAAATTTGTTTACTCGTTTGCGTTTTCTCGTTTGCGCGTTTCTCGTATACGCGTTTAGCCGTTTAGGTGTTTAGCCGTTTAGGCGTTTAGCCGTTTAGCCGTTTAGGCATGTTGTTCTGTGTTGTATGTCGACAGATACAATATCATATGAATATTATTATGCAAATATGTTCATATGCAAAACATTTTCTTGTTCAATTGTTAGGGGTCTCATAATTTGATAAACACTTTTTTTTTATTTTTAAAATAGTTGCATTTCCTTTTTGATATAACCATTGTGCTTTACCAATGTTTATCAATTATTTCTCGTTGTACAAATGATTCAATACTTGATTTCACTCCTCATTTGATATACAATGTATGGAATTAGATCTCGGGTCAATACATAATATTGAAATAAATACTTTGAACTCATTTTTGTGACCTTTAAGAGCTAATGAATAATATTATACATTCTTTGTCAGGTTACACATGTTGTGTGTGCATAGTTCAAATGCATTTTTGATATTATTGCTGTGATTTGCAAAATATTTCACGGATTTATGAATATAGATTAATTGGATAAGGCATTTTTTCAAGAGTCTACTGAATTTCTGCAGTAGAACACCCATCTTCTTTGCGCAGCTCCAATGATAGTCGAGGCATATTGAAGTATGAATAAATGACAGCATGTCTTTCCTTTTATACCCCCACAGCCATCGGTCATCGTTTAGCCGTTTAGGCGTTTAGGCGTTTTGCCGTTTAGCCGTTTAGTCGTTTGGAAAGTTTCGTTTAGCCGTTTGAAAAGTTTCGTTTACGCGTTTGGTTTGCATCGTTTAGCCGTTTGAGTTGTAAGGTTAGGAGTTATGTTGACTGTAGATTATCATTATATGTATACCTCCTTATGTTTAACTAAAATTACATATTGCTTTATCCCCCCTCTTTTCTAATAACCTCATGATTGCTATTCTAAATGGAGCCTTATCAAATTTTATAGATTTGTTTTAAAATATATAGGCTATCCATTGAATAGGAGAGTCTTACGAAGTCATGACTAGGATTGGGTGAATGTTTAGTGAAAAAAAAAAGATTTTATGGATTTTTCATAAAAATATGTATATATAGATATCCAGTGTAAAGCTACTTGCGGAAATGATTGGATCGGGATATTCCTTATTTGGTCCTTTCCCTCATACAAAATGAATTAATATTCTTCCTAGTAAAAGAGTTTGGATCGGAGAGCGGTCTACCACAAGCATGAATCCAGTGTTTTCTTTATTCGTTCGGTTTTTATCTCATATTTAGTATCGTATTTTCATTTTTGTCGAGCTAAGAAAAACGAATAAAAAAAACATCCTTCAAGGATTCCGAAATTTGGTTCCTCGAATCCGACTTCCATGTACCAAAAGAGCAATATCGAACCATTTCGTTTATTTTCTATATATTGCAGATAAATAAATATAAAGATAGACTGAAAAAAAATCAAGTTTATAACAGTTTTTCACCAAATTAAGCTAAATAAACACACAGATACTCACTTTCCTCTATGTAAATGTAGTGTCGTTTATGCGAGATGCTTGAAAACATGTCTGCTAGTGGGAATTTAGGTCAATGTGCAGCAGTCTGGATAATGTCTGTGACGTCAATTGTGTTGAATCGTATTCCATTTGCTCCATAGCCTAGCCGTAATTTTCGAATAAAATCGGAACAATTTGAAAGGGATAACTTAACCTGGTTATATTGGTGGGGCGTTCGAACGAAAACTGTCATTGTCAATATTATCTTCAAGGGTGTGCGGAATAGAAACAATAAACCAAAATGCCGCTACTGTCCTCGTTTTTAATATAAACGATGTCGCGAAATGCATTGAAAATGCGCTCGATATAGGCGCGGTTTCGCGCAAACAATCGATTATTAAGTGAATACGCTTTAAATAGGTTAGAACATTGTAATCTAGAGTTTCGAGTTATGAAAAACTGTTTAACGATCATTTAAGCCGCGTAATCACACTAACATTAAGTAGAATACGTCGATCTGTTTATCAAGGCATACGCTTGCGCGCACCATTGCTACGAGGCTAGGGCATGGAAATCGACCATCAGGTTGTCTTAGACATGCACGAACATAGGTTTTTTTATTGATGGAAAACTTAAACTGCGGATTTAACAAAGGTTCACTGAATGTGACTTTTCGATGAATATCGTGTTTCGAAGTAACCACAAAATAAGCGAAACGTAATTTCCAAAACGGTTGTAAACCCATTAATGCGGCATTACAAAACCCGTGAAGGCAGCATTTGACATATTCAAACAGTTGTTTTGAACAATTGTACTAAAGCCGGCACTTCCGGTGCCTAGCGTCTGACCATTCGCAAAATACTTTGTCAACTCGAGCGATCGCCGCAACTGGCTTAAATTTTTGAATATGCACCTTAATAGTCCAAATGTACCAATTACCTGTAACATTTCTGGCAAGATAGTTCAAACATCCATGAAAATGCATATTTGAGGGTTTGTTACTCGCTATTTCGTTCGTTCAATTTCAAGAGTTCGTCGAATCGTCGATAGCAAATATAGAGTCGTGAAAACTTATTTAATGAACTCACATTATGTGCTGTTTAATTTGGTACGTAATTTATAAAAATCGACTAAATACTTTTGAAGTTACAGACATTTCAACAACCGGACACTTCTTTTGTTGTCGAGTATATGTGTATTTTGCGAAACGGGTCTGGCTGAAATTAGCTGGGTATTTCCAAGCCGTGCCTTTATTTGTTCTGTGACACGTTTTGTGGGATATTGCTATGCATTTGTTATTAGATTTGTCGGACCTGCCGTTTTGAATTGCAGCAATAAAATAGAATCTGAAAGATTTGATGCTAAACGTTTGGGTTTCACTGATTCATGCACAAGCACAATATTTATCAACAACTCAATACACTTAATCATTCGACTTATATATATTCAATTTTTTTCACAAAGCAATGCAATATAAAAAAAATGTCATTCAAGATGACATACAAAATATGTAGATAATTTAACTATATTAACAAATTAAATACCCTAATTATGATTTGCATTGATAGTCTTCATTTTGATAAATGAATTACTCAAAAGATGTTAATTTCGCGGCTGGTATATTATTGCTTGTATGCAAGATAAATTATAAGTGCCGGATAAACAGGAATTATGTTATGATATGACCCCTTATAGTACCTGAATAAAATAAAGCTACCCATGCTAAACACATATTTTATTACTTTAAAAAACAATTACCATCTATCGCATTTCTGCATCAGACCCCTTCATTCCACAACATGCCTGCTCATAGATACTCGCAAAGAGACTAAAACGATGATTTGAGAATAAAATTGAGAAGCGTCGTTTTATGAGACTAACCTCGGCCGATTTGCGTCATTCTTGCCTTTCAACCCTCGGAGTCAAGCACCATTGTATCGCAATTTCCCTTGTCGACCCCTTGAAACAGGGATATGCAACGAACAAATTGTTAAAGTTTTTATTGCTGTCAAAAATAAAAAATGCTCGTCATTTTACAATCAATCAGGTCCGCACTGCATCTGTTTTGCAGAACAAACAGTTTAGAATTCAACATATATGAATGATAAAAAAATACACATATTTGTTATATTCAATTCCCCGTCACACAAGTTGAAGATTTACAAGATCAGCGTCTTCAAGCTACAACTGTGCGTCCACAGTTACTTGAAGGTGATGTTGTAATACAGATTCACTTGAAAAGTTAGTTTAAAAAAAAGAAAAATAACCTCTTTATTACGGTTTCAATTTTAATCCAACAAGATACAGTCATTCAAAGTTGACTATTTTCGAAATAGCCACAGCGACTTCTTACATTTTCTAGAAGCATAACTTTTAGAACAACAGATAAATTTTAACTAAAAGCTATTCGTAGGGTGTTCCTATTTTCTGTTAAATATTTCTGTGGCACCGAACAAATGCCACACTTTGCTCAGTAATCATAGACTCGCTACTCGAAAATGTGCTCGTTAAAAAATTACTCATTCTACCTCATTTCAAACTTATTCTGGGACTCTCGGAATCGAGTTCTGTAATAGGTTCTAATTGTTTAAACAAATCAAACTGTACTTAACTGCAACGTTAACTGGCATTGTGTTACGAAAATAAGGTTTGACGAGCATGCAATTGAAACATAACTATTCAATTTATGTTGGTTTAACTGTTTCATTGATCCGTACTTTTATTGGTCTAGATAGATCGCTGATGCTAAACGCGGCCAAAGAAGAAAGTTACCGCTAGGTATTTTTCAAATATATCAAAAAAATAGCTCATGGGTATTAAATATTTTTATATCATATTGAAACTTGATATCTCTTACATATTAATGTGAAATTTCGTTAGTTTTTATAGATATATAAAGAAGCTATCATAGATTAAACAACAGTGGTGTCGATTTCAAAAGTTGCAAATCCTCTATTTTAAGTTCAAGTTC
>LQRL01113146.1:2193-22031 GCA_001703475.1 Hydroides elegans
TGCTAAAAAGATTTTTTTCATATTCATTAAGTTCTCTTAATAGGTCAGTCATATTTATATTGAAGCCGATGTATAGTAGAATTCTAATATATATAATCCAGTAACTAATTGTGTTTTTCTTAAGCATTATCGGGAAGGAGTTGCGACTGCGGCGTGCCCTGTATGCAGATCAAATACGAGCCCTCGTTTTCGTACGCCCGTCTATCGCAATTCAATTTGGAACGCATGGTCTTGGTGGATCAAGAACGAAGATCCATAGTTGAGGATACGTTTGCCTTGGCCTTAGAATATTCCCAGCGTGTGGACCCAGGTTAGTTTAAGAATGGATATAATTATGTCCATGTGCGAACACTTAGAAATGGAAACAAATATTACATTTTTTGTATAGCAAGCCCTATTGATCTTGATAATATTTTCTATTAATTTCGCAACAATCGCATTTTATACTTATAGATCTAGGTATTGTTATGTTATACACCGGTATAATGATTCATAATTTTACCGCTTACCATCTTATTCATGGATAAATAGATTTCCAACGTTTGCATTTAAACGTCTACTTACATTAAGTATGAATTTTACAGAGATAGTAGCAAATGACGAAGAACAGCTTGTTGAGTTGATGGATTTCGTCGAAGATTTAGAAGAAATAATCAATGAAACGTTCACTGGACTGTCTTCTGAGGCAAATTTTCAGGTAAAATATATAAATCAAATTTTCACGCGAAGATTTTTTATCAAACGTATGATTAAGATCTTATCGAAGCTCATTCGTTGAAAATTGTGCATTTTCATTTTGTTCAGTGCAAGGCATAACACTATAATATCACATAAATTATAAAAGTGAAATGTCCAATTTGACACTATCAAGGCTCTGGTATATCATTTTTGTTTATAGTTGCACCCATTTCTTTCATTTTTTGTTAATTCATTTAGGTTTGTACAGCTTTACAAAAAAAGTATATTTGGGCCACTCATAGATCGGAAATCCAATGTATTTACCATTTGTATAATTTTATAACATCATAGAATCTATACCATCTCAAATATCATATTTTCTTTGTGTACAGAATACGTATTCCATCCCATTGCCAATCATAAACGGTGAAGAGTTATTTACAGCAGATCGGCAATCACTTACAGACATACGCAACAGCAGAGATGATTATATTACTAATCAAATTTACTACGAAATGGATTACAATCACTATGATAGTCACTCGAACCAATACTATGCATTGCTGGATGACCTGTCACCGAAACTTGGAGAGATCTTCTATGATGTGTTGACGCTATACAATGAGACCCTGTACCTGGGGGAACGGTTGATGATATGCGAAAATGTATCAGAAAGTTCCTCAAATGGTGTATCAGATGTTACAACAACAACAACAACACAGGCTCCTAACTCATCAACCCCCAGTTACGAAAATAGCTACAATTCTTACAACTCGTATAATTATAACTACCATTATAATCCGTTTTATAATTATCATTATAGCTACAATTCGTACAACTACTACTACTATTCGTCACCTGATATTCAACATTGCCTGTTCTATAACTGCTACAGCATGTCTAATTCTGATGTCGTGGCATCATGTCAAACCATTTTTGACGCGGCTAAGCAAAAGGCAGAGTGGCTGGTCTCCACCTTAAGAAATGCTTTTGAGAATGAGAACCGCACTATGGCCAATTTTGCTTCGGTATACCAGGAAACGTTAGAGTACTTGTACAACGAAACGTTCGTGGGATATGCAGATATAGCAGAACATATAACATGCCAAGAGAATCTTGCTGAAATTGAGGTATTCTTCGATCTGATTCCACAAATTGAGACAGCGCTTGAGATACTCTCCAATTCCGAAACCAAAGACGAGATGATAGCCAATGCCGATGCGTTGTATCGGTTGATGAATGATACATTGATACAGAAATACATGACAATGGACGAGACATTTAAGGGATCGTGTACTTGGTTTAATGATTACTCGGGATACAACTGGGATGGCCAGTGTTTCCATGACTCCTATAACAAAGACTACGATTGTGACAAAGTGACAAGTTATTTCTCGAACCTGGAAAGTATGAAACGCGCGTATGAACTGTTCGAAATCGGGTTCACCAGTCTCGGACGATATATCAACGATATGCATACGACCATGAGAATACGGATCGGACCCGTGCTAAAAGACACCATTTTGGATTATCTCGACATGAATATCACCAAAATGGAACTAGCGGAAGTAATGGAATCGCTACTCGGTCGCAAATCGCTACAAGATATCGTCGGTGATGGTACAGATTTCGTCTCTACCGCGCTTGAAACAATCCGCGAAGCCGCGTTGATCCGACACAACCTCAAAGAAGCTTACAGAAGCATTCTCACAACGGTTGTTCCAATATTCAACATCTCCGAATTCCGAAGCACACCGTTTATTAGATTCCTCATCGCACACAACGTATCCGATACCAACGCCATGCTTGATCAATTGGAACATAATGCAACCAATGTTATGGACGACCTATTGGAGTACATCTTTGGTGGATATGTGGACAATGTGACTGAGATTCGAAATGAGCTGTCGAATAGTATTGATAATTTGGCGGACGCGGCAGAAAGACTGGATGAAGATCTGGAAGAGTATATACAATTGGGCAGGATGAATGAAGATTTCTACATGTAAGTTAGGTTGTATTAAGATGTGGATCAACATTTTAACTTTATGTGGTTAAAGAGTATCTGTGTGTACATGTTGTATGGCTAGTGTATATTAATGTCGGATTAGAATCAACTCGTAGACAAACCGACTCGTCGACAGACTCGTAGCAAAATGAGAGACTCGTCGACAAAAATAAAAGTAAACTCGTAGACACGAAAAAGACGCTCTTGTGGTGTCTATTACTTGACTTTTTCCTGTCTAAGAGTTGACTTTTATTTTTGTCTACGATTCAGTCATTTTGCCTTCGAGTCGGTCTGTCGTTGGGTCACTCGAAACCTTAATATCTACCAAAACAATCCTATATAAATATAATTTAATATTTGAAATATGGATCTACCAATTTAAAGATAATCATAACATATTCTCGTAAACCCAATTTATTATTTTTCTCAGGAACAATTTTCTGCAAGTGGATTTGTTCTACAAAGAGCTAAGTTATGAACAGGTTGAACAGCAACCAACGTTTGGCTTTCCAAGTCTACTAAGTGAGGTTAGGCATTTTCAATGTAATGTGTATGTTACTGGAATAGGACTATCATATTTTGACACCCCGCTTAAACCATCGTCTTGATTGGAAATCGGGAGCGGGAGAAATTTTGAATGCCGTTATTAAAATTTGATTAACCGAAATTGCATAGTTAGTAAGCACACTATAAAAAAGTCTATCATTATTTCATTAAAACAGTGATTTTAACCTTGATGTACTTGTAATCACAGGTCGGTGGATTCTTGGGCCTTCTCCTCGGGGCTAGTATATTGACGGTGTGTGAACTTCTGGATTATATCACTATGGCAGTGTACACGAAATGCCGTCGAGGAAAAGAAATCAACCCTGAACCCCAATAAAAAAGGAAACATTTTATAATTCACCCTAACGCGACACCCTGGAACTTTAGTAACTGAAGTTAAAGAGTCGTGGCATTCACAAAGGAATATAGAATTCTATCTTATTTACGTATTTTTGGTTAGGTGCAAGGTATCGAAATGCAGTCCGATGTTGAACTTTATAGTCAAAGATAGATTCTATGTGTAAAAATCTAGTCATATGAAGTATTTGCATGTCTGTTCATTTATGTATATATGTATTTGATGAGACACAAATGTAATTGTGCGGAATGTATCATATGTAATATAAATGTTATAACTATATCATTTTACAATTTGATCATCAGTTTTTATAGTCCCATTTCTCTTGAAAAAAAATCCAAATTTTCCCTGAATTCGCAAAACATAATTGGACATTCTACATGAATTTCTACACTTAATTGGTGAGTGACCATCACGAATATTTCGTATTACGGTTTTGTGAGCTATTTGTTTTATTTTATATTTGCAAAATTTAGATAACGGTTCCAACTATTGATAAGTATAAAGCATGTACATTAATTGCAATTGAAGAAACATGTTAGATTTTCAACGATTTTTACGTGTTTATACAAACAACATTATTCTTGATTTAGCCAGAAAGTGTGCTTGAGACGACATCAAATTGACAAAAATATTTACGTCGTGTTATCCTCATATATTATTTATAAACATATTCCTCAGAAGTGATTTGATTCCACGCAAGTATAAACCGCATCTTAAACACATCATGGAGTTTCAAAAACTAACAAATCATATGATTTCGATTGTTTATTTTTTGCTGAGCATTTTAGCGCTATCAAAACTATAATGTCAATACGAGCGAATACATTATAACCGGCCCCACCTCAGCACTGGATATTTCAAAATAGATTAAAGAACTATTTGATTTTGTAATATTTGGAAAGCATATCAAGTAAATTACTTAAAACAAGTATTAAGTAAACACGATAAAGCCCCACCCCCCCCCCCAATGTCGAAGGGGTTGTGCGCTACCAGACGTTGACCAAAATCGGTCGAAAGTATCAAAGGGCACATTCACTGTATTTCATTTTAAGCCATTTTATCTTTCATATATTCCAGAATATTAAATATTTGATAATTACCATTAAACCAATGACAAATTGATTTTTAGAAAAGAACTCTTTAAAAGACACCAAAATGAGATACAAAGAGAATCATTGCTAAGTACTGAGAGGTAAAACTCGTGCTTGAGAAGTAACATATTGCAATTGAAAGCTCAAAGATAAGACTTATCGCTAAGATGCGTTTGGTGTTGATATAGTATGCTTCCCATTCAATCATAAATCTTTCTTGTTATAACGAGGGCGAGGATATCATAATTCATCTTAAGTTTGAAAATGGACATCTTATATATTGTGTTCATCATTCACATCGCTACTCACGGGACAAGTGCGGAAGTTACTCGAAATGCGATAACTCCGGAAATGCTGGTAAAGGCAAATAAATCAGAAGAAAAAATTATAATAATAGCCATATAATTATTCATAGTTTTTAATAGCCATTATAAAAATTATTATTCCCCTCCACAGCATACCTTATGATCACTTATGAAATAGTTAAGTCTTGTAAAGGATTAACTGTTGACGATATATCGCCTAAACAGTGATATTGTTTCTACGCAATAAACTGTTTTTGCACGACCAGATATTGACCAAATTAAGTCGAAAATATCAAAAGGCACATCTACAGGTTACGCAATTCAATTGGAACTAATCATCGAGTGCATTCCTTCCCAAAAACAGTAACAAATTACTATTTTTGCGCATGCAAAAGACACAGGACAATGGCCAAATTTGGATGTAAATATCAAAACACCCATTTACATGTCAAGCGCTTCAAATTGAACTCAACATCGAATATCTTTGTTATCGAGTTAACGCTAAAAATAATTAACAAAAAAAAACTTTTTGCGTATTTGCGACCGGAATAACACTTATTTGTATCGCAAATATAAAAATCCGTTCTTGAGTTCTGGAACTTACAAAAAATGATAACGAACAAACTGACAGAAGGACAGACTGACAGACGGACAGACGGACTACCACAGTCTACAGGCTCCAAACTGATAGACTGGGGCCTATTGAATTATCATTGATGCCTACTTAGGTTCATGAAATCATTTAAAGTTTGACAGATATTCGGTGTACACCAATCAGTTAAAAAAAACGATATAAAGTCTTATTAATAGTATTTTAGCAAAATATTTTTCTATGCATCATATTTCAATATTTTCTATTGTTTTTTTTTTCAAAAGAAATATTTCGATGACCTTATCGATGTCCACATAAGTACTCTTAGTATGGCTATTGACACAAGATTCGCAGACATGGAGCTGAGGCATCAAGAAGTAAGAGCTATGTGAATTGGTTTAGAATTTCAAATGATTCAAAATGAATATACGGTCAGTATATACCATTGAGGAAAAATTAATTAGAAGCAACGAATTTTACCCTCGATAACCTAGCCTCAAACTCTATCAATATATTTCAATTAGATTGAAATTACATGCTTTTTGAATATATTTTCTGCATATACAAATACATGTGGCCAATAATCGTCTTTATAATTTACGATTTAGTGAAGAGTAGCTGACCTCTCATAATGTCTTAAATGCGGTTAGAGTATTCTTTATTTGATACTTACTGTTTTTTTCATGGATTGCATTCTTTAAAAAGTTACTTCACTTTTGAAGCAGTTTGGTATTGGAAGTTTGGAACGAGTCAATACACTTTAGAATATAAGTTTGCAAAAAAACTCACTAAATATTAAAATCTCATTTAAGTTGTTTATTGACATTTAAGGAAAAGGCAGAACTAAAGCTGAAGATAGATGGACTCCAAAAACAAATGAATGCTGACAAGAAACCAACAAATAGACTAAACAAAGGAGCAGGATTCAGTAAGTGATCTACGACGATAAACATATTTGAATGTTAAAACCCAAAATAAATCACAATGTTTGTTTCGTTTAAATTCGATATGTGACAAAGGAGAAACTTTCATAATAAAGAAACACATATACTAATGTGGTATTGCTAAAAATTAACGTATAAATCTAAATATATATACCGATAGAAAATTAAGCAATCGTTCTCTCATTTTTATCTAGATTTACAAAGTGGTTTTGGCTGCGAATCCGATACAATCCAGCTTGTCTGCCCTGATAACAAGAAGATATTCGTTCACAGTGCAGACTATAGGAAATACACACACCCTTGTTCATCCCCGGAAGCCGAATGTTGTATTCCGAATCCATTGGATTGCACCGAGTTGGTATCGTAGAATAGTCAGTCCGATTGGCTTGCTTTAAAGACTCAGTGTGATAATCAAACGGAATGCAGTTACTTGTTTCAGGGATCCGTGTTTGTGGAGAAATGCGCATCTTTGGGAGAAGTCGATTATCTGCTTATCTATTATTCATGTACGCCAGGTGAGTAGCGGTATTTCAAATTTCTAAGTTTTAGTCGAGAATGTTCAAAACAATGTTATTCATGCCAATTGGTCAATAATGACGTCATGATTTAAAATCATATGACTTGTCTTTCGTACAATACAACAGTGACAAGCCGCAGTGTTTGAGTGCATATAACGGCAACAGAATTTAATAGCTCGCTGCTGCAGAATATAATCTACATTTTGATTTTTTTAATATCACATGTATTAAGTGAACACCATGAGGCTCCTACGTCTCCAATTTCGACGGGTGAAGTATGCTAAATTGAAATCACATTTAATAAGTTCAATAGTGTGTATTTGAAAAGACCCACTGTCGTCTGAACAGTGTTAATATAATGTTAACGCATGCATAAATAGCAAATTTCAAAACTATAGCTTCAAGTTTAACTCAACATTGAATCTCCAGTCCTCTTCGTTCTCGGAAGATCGTTCAAACACTGAAAATGATTAGTTTTTCTCATTCCGATTCATGACCAAAAACTAATCGAATTCGGTCGAAAATATTAAAAATGATATATGCACATTAAGTGTTTAAATTTAAGCCCACAATCGAGTGTTCTTTGATTCTATTCGTTCTCAAAATATTGCCAAAAAATTATAAAAGAAACTTTTTGCGCATGCGCGACCAAACTTTGAGTGAGTTCTGTCGGAAACATCAAAATGGACTTTTACAGGCGCTTCAATTGTAGCGCAACATCCAGTTTCTAGGTTTACTTGTTTTTAATATGTCGCCAAAAAGAGTACAAACTAAATGAATATTCTCATACATGAGCAACCGTAAACTGAGTAAATTCGACCCTAATTCGATCAAATTGAGCTTATTGAGATAATGCGCGGCCCGATGGATACCCCAAACCTATTGGTCCCGAAACGATAGTTTGGGGCTTAGATATGATCTGATTTATTTTTCAGACGATGCTACGACTCAAAGTGGATTTCTGCATTTGCAAACGTCAATCGAAGCTATAACGCAAATGAACTTATCATTTTGATGGAATAATAAGCAACGTCGGAGAAAGCTACCAAACAGATCGTAGTACTTTCCTTTGTCCTGTCGATGGGGTCTATGTTTTTGCAGTGTCTGCAGCAACCGATTTTGGTAGCACGTCATTTGACGGACAAATCATGCTAGAAAATGCTAAACTATCTGGTTTTAACTGTGCTAAAGTTACTGGACAACGATTGATGGGATCTACAATTGTTGTAACTGAATGTACTAAAGGACAAAGCATTTGGGTTAGGGCACTTAACAACAACATTGAGCTTAACGGAGGGGGTAACCGGCATACCACCTTTACGGGTTTCTTATTAAGTTCGACAGCTTAATGGCAATGCTGCACACAAGTACCAATTATCGAATTGGTATCGAATCAATCGGCAAAACCTAAGCAAATAATTAATCATTGAAATGTTTAAGAATTGCCTGTTCAGTAATGATCAGATTTAATATTTAACCCTGTAAGTGTTTATGTTCGTTTTCAAAATAAAATATAATGGTGAACTGAAAAATGTGAAATACCATTTGATGTTGGTTTGTGTTATTTGAATGGTTTGATTTTAAAAAGTACAACAACTTTTTTAACCTAAATGCTTAATATCATACCTTTAGGTGAAAATGGCAATAATTTCTTGCATCGGCTTGTTTTCAAAATAACATATATAGATATAAATATATTTTGAACCGTCTATTTCATATCTAATTGCTAAATCTCCAACCTTTAGGTGGAACTGGCAACGTAACCCTTTATTCCAAAATAACGCATAATCCTATTTAGACTTTGAATGATTCATTTTAATTCTAAATTAATAATTTCCCACCTTGAGGTGTGAACGGCAAACAATTTTGTTCATAACAACTATTCAGTGAACACGATAAGGCTCCAATGTCTCAACTTCGAAAGGGTTATGTTTGCGTGATTGCAATCACATAAGAGTTTTCGATATATTCGCCAGCAAAAGTTTTATAATCTGATCGAATCATCACTTATAGGATAGATTAGTCTTATTAATGATTCACTGTTGATGATAAATTGTATAAAGCGTTATATTTCTAAATACGCAAAAAAGTGAGTTTTTTGCGCATGCACGACTAGAAATTGTCAAAAAATATTAGAACATACATCTACGTGACAATGACTTCAATTTGAGCCCAACATCAAATCGCTAGGTCTATTTGTTCTCGTTTGAAGTATCTAGGTCAATTCGTTCTTGAATTACAGAGTTTGCAAAAATAATGACGGACCGACGGACAGACAGACAGATGTACAGACAAGACACCCCAAGGCCTAACTAGTTTGTTTATTTTATAATAAACTTCCAATCGTATCGGCCATTAAAGGCACATCTTACTCTGGAACAAATTATCAGATCGCTAGTTATTTCACTCATTTGTCCAAGATTGAATATATATACAAATATACGTACTGGTTTTAATTTTGAAATTATCAAATTTTAGGTCAAAATTGCAGATTGTCATTTAGGGCACACGTTCTTTGCACAGCAAAGCTAATGATCACTATACATGGTTAACATTGTATAATTTTGTTAAAGCAGTTGTTTAAAGCACTCATTTGAGAAGCAAGTTATAAGTTAACAGCGCAGGTACTTATACAGATCTACAAATATAGACAAATCGATAATTTTGTTCCTTATTATTGTACATTTACCTAAGTGTGCTATTATCGATGATATATTGACTTGTATAAGATATGTTTCAATCATGCCTTGAGCAGCAATGACTTTGAATTAATTTTGTATTCATGAATATTATGAATGATATGATTCCGGTAGACCCTGTAAAACCAGATTAACAGATTGCATTAGATGTTGATAAGATATTCACAAACTGTTTCATATTAACCTACACTGCTTTATAAACACTTAGCAAATCATTATTTCTATCACTAACATATATGGTTCCATTCACAAGACACGCTCTCATTGGCGACCTTATTGGTGGTTCAAGTTGTAGGATGCTCCAATGACCGCTCGCACTCAGTACTTGAAATCGATTATTACCACAATCCGCTATGAGTGCCTCGCCCAAAGTGTCAGTCGCACAGATGTATGGCAAAAGCAGTTCCCCTGGAGCCCCTGACCCGGGTTTGCCAGCACTGAACTGAAAGACACCGTTAAGTGTAGAGGCGTCTATTTTATCATCATCGGATGAACAGACATATATCAGATCGCTCGATATACACATAGTTATAAAATGATATGGTTCTGCCGTGATTGAAAATGAATGGCATTGATTCCATTGATCAGTGTGTTCAAAAACATGGATGCTGAAAGTTTCTGGTTTTGCGGCATAGAATCGTCCTTTGTAGTGTAATACTGCTGTCAAACGGCCCTCTGCTATCCTTGTCTCTGGATGCCCTAAAATTGATTTATGCCCCTATTTTAATTAGAAAAGGCTATTATGAACAGAGAGTGGTATTAGTTTATGGCAATGACTAAATTTATGAAAGAAATAACTAAAAGATTAAAAATAATGTTTATGTATCATAATCAATTTATGTTTTTCAAGTCATTTATCGTGCTCATTTGATATAGCGAAAATCAACCTTTTCCTTTTGTATGGTACAGTCCTTTCGCAGTTGCTACTACGAGTTCACAACTTGGCGTGCTGCAAACGTCAAACACCCAACCCATGTTGCCCGCAGGTATGGTGTCTACATGTTGCAAATCAGGTGTATATACCGCTATTCCATTCTTTTGGCAGGTAAAGATGTGGTTTTCAATATAACGAATACTGAAGATCTTATTGGGTAATACCGCAGTTTGTTGGCGTTTCCAGTTCATCTGACACTATAAAAATAAATAACGTATGTTGAACTTATTTCTCAATTTAAGTATTTAAATATTGAACTCACAAGTTCACTCACAATGAGCTGAAAAAGAACACAAATATGCTCGAATAAAAACAATGTAAATAAAGCAGTTGAAAAAGCAACGACTATCGATCCAGCAAACATGTCGATTTTAGATCAAAATAAAACTTACTAATACGAGACAGAACGATTTTTTTGCATTCTTATAACAACACAGCTGTTTCTATAAGAACACATATTTGATCACAAACTTTCTGAGCAACACTAATCAATGGTTTTTTTATCTATAAAGCTATACTTTAAGCATCAAACATATATTTAAGCATTAAACTAAATTACCTTGCTGATTCCAATGTCCGCTAGACTAAGCTCTTCACCCGTCGATAAATGGCATATCTGTAAGTTCTTACCACATCCTTTGATATCAATGGCTGAACAAGCTGAACTGTCCTAAATGTATTGACGAAAAACACATCTGTATTTTTGAAATAATAAAACGGTTTTTTTTCTAACACGATGTTTGGAATTGAAAATGTCTACATGCCTAAACTTTAAAAGCAATGTGTTATGTATCGTTTTATTACATATGACCTCTTGAAATATGTTTATATGATGACTGAATCTTTGGTTTCAGAAAGGTTTCTATTAAAGCAAATATGTAGTCCATATTTGTACTATATCACTATGTGTTCGACAATGCATATGACAAAAAGACATGTGAATATACAGTGATTATATCATTGCAAAGTAAGCATCTAGTCTAAAGGATTCAATGTTTGATGCAAATTGAAACCTTACCAATCCTTTGCTTGAAATACTCTCAAACAATGTAGATAAAGAGTCTTCTTCTGTATGCAGCGATTCAGAGAATACTGTATCATTTGAAGCTGCAGTGACCTCAGTAGGAGCAGTTATGTCTATGGCTGAGCATACATTTAGGTTTTACTTGTATTTATGAAACAAACTTATTGAAAATTGTAAATTAAATCGTGCACAAACAGTTTATTCTTACCAAATACTAAATAAAAACCCAACAAATCGTTCCTTTTTGCAAATTGTTTTCCCCGATATATCCCATCTTAATGGATGTTTGATCGATCTAACATAAACTCACCATTAAGACGCTTGCACACTTCGTTGATACAGATGCGCTGATTGGGATCTTTCCGAGTCATCGCTAGAATTAGCTCTTTTATTTGTCGATCTGGGGTACCAGGGGTTTCCTCTTGCTTGATGATAACAAGAGTGACTTTTTCTCGTTCGTTCATCTCCTGACCAATGCATGAACGTCGTCCTTCAACTCGTGCCTCAACTGTTGAAAGAAATCAGTTTGTTTTGTGTCAAATATTTATGCTATAGTGTAAATGCCGATGTATATGCGTGAGAGCGGTTATGTAACACTCGATTGATTAATGAAAGTAAAATCAATCACTAAATACAACCAACAAAATGCAAACATACTTGAATATGATATTCGCATGGGCTAAGATATGTCCCAAATAAGTATTACTATTGCGATCAATGTCAAAGTTACGCTGTTTCTAACAAATATTATTTGACTTTAGATTCTATTTTCACCATCTATTTCAAATCAAATTTTAATATATGATGCTACCACATAAAAATCCTATATCCTAAAAAAGGAAGCGTTTTAATTAAAGTTAATAAGGATGTTGTATTTAGACCAATTGTTGATTGACAAATAATATAAGAAATGCACTAGTGTTATAGAAAGCATTGTAGTCTATGTGAGCACCTTATTTAATTACTAATATTTTAAATAAACCTGATTGTGGATAGGTATCTTGAGTTTCATTTCCAAACTCAGATATTACCAGTATGACTAATCCTAGCGAAAATATGTCCACTTTCTCGCAATAGTTTTCTTCCCGAAACTGCTCTGGAGCCCTGTATAGTGCAGTTCCTCTATTTGCCGTCATTGATGAGGAGGATGTTTCCTCAAGTACTTTTGATAATCCAAAATCAGACAACTTTATAATAGGATTATGATCCATCATTTTGACCAGGTAATTTTCAAGCTTTAAGTCTCTATGTGTTATAGATTGGTCATGAATATACTTAACAGCCTCAGCACACTGTTTGTGAAGATCAGCTTTTGATTGGAATGATAGGAATTTTATTTTTTTCAGATATTCGTTGAGATTTCCCAATTCACAGAATTCGAGAAAAATCCACCACGAAGTTGGAAAGATCACTATATCATAATGTTTCACAATATTTGGATGGTTAAGTTTTGGCAAAATATGTCCCTCTCGTTTAGCAGCTTCTTCTATCTTCGCAGATCTTTGCATGTCATATGGAAACACAATGTTTTTCACGGCACATTTTTGTTTTGTATCCTTTTTATGAGCAAGGTATACAACTCCGTAAGATCCACGACCAAGTATCTGACTTAATTCAACGCTGTAATTTCCGATATCACATGAAGGGTTCCCATCCATATTATAATTATAATAGCTATAATGTATATGTTTGTCTAATTAGGCACTTCATCCAGACTTTTATAAAATAATAGTTAACAATTTATTTTATTCAGAATGTTTTTCTAACTTTAGCCATTCAAATTACACATAGACTATATCATATGCATTTTATCTAACTGTATTTACCGCAAACAGAGCATAACATATACATGTACTATACACATGTACTCATTTGCGTTAGGTATAAATGTAGATGTACTTAAACGTTAACACTCACGCGTGGTTATACGTGCGCTTCCCTGTCTAGCTATTGTATTGATTGCTGATCTAATGTTCACATACTTTAGCCTTATTGATAGAAGCTACTTATTGGATTGACATTTTATTCATAAGTAATAATATGGCATTGAAAACAATTAAGATGTTATAAAAACAATTAGATATATAACTATTGTTAGCAATCGCCATTTCTTTCAACATTTTCATTTTTTCTTTTATTAATAATGCCCCTATTTTTGCAACCCATATGCTTATTAACATGACTATCAAAAAATATTAATGCACGTATTTATGAAAACGTGTTTCGAACGATTGCCTAATCTAATTTGCTTTCATTTTCAGTCTGTAATGCAACCAAAAGTTAAAACGTGGCTTATATGTTATCAGGCACAAATTTCCTCTATTCTAATTAATTCCCAAACCGGTCATGTGAATGTTTTGCAAATCTGTCGAATTTCATCCTGATTTACTAAGCATTTATAACGAAAGCCGTTTTTATAATAGGAAACATTAGATACTCTACTTTTCTATTAAACTGATTATTATTATTAAGATTATTTTCTTTTTTTTAAAATTGAAGACATGTGATTCCACTCTAAGCAGGATTTTTATCTGGTATGCGTGCTAAAGTCTAAGCTTGAAGTTTGACATTTATATTTTTTGCAGCAAACAGAAAAGTTAAAACGCGGGCTTTTTGACATTACAAGCTTGTATTTTTATTTTGAATGAAAAGATGAAAAATATAAAACTGATTTTTAATCATTTTTCCTTGATTTTACGACATACAATATTCAACACTAATTGCTAAACTCAAACAATCCCTTTATAATATTTTTTCTCTTAATTTTGATACTTTCAAAATTCTTCTTCAGTTCGACTTATAACGTAATCAAATGATTAATCTAAAACCTAATCACATTTATTTTGCAGATTAAATGTCACGATAAGCGGTCATTCCAAGCGTTTAAATAAATAAACATATGTAACTACAGTAGAATTTATGATCGAAAGATGCATATAAATTCGTTCAAGTTTGGGAATTATATCGCCATGAAAAATTCAAAACTGAATATATCGATGTGAAAACTTTAGGGAGGTGAGATCGTTCATTTCTAAATCAGTTGAAATTAGTTTTGCTAAAAAAAATATTAAACGAAAATATATTTTTTTCTAATTTTCAAAAAAATAT
Organism: Hydroides elegans; assembly: GCA_001703475.1. Taxonomy (NCBI): domain Eukaryota; kingdom Metazoa; phylum Annelida; class Polychaeta; order Sabellida; family Serpulidae; genus Hydroides; species Hydroides elegans. Next base: position 17,002 of record LQRL01113146.1, read on the forward strand.
TCTCCCCTCCCTAAAGTTTTCACATCGAGCAAATTTATATGCATCTTTCGATTACGAATTCTATAAGACATCAAACAAATAAATCTACAATTCCGGAGGGTCTGGCTTTTGAATTTCAACGCCTATTCTCAGCATATTTTTTATCGCCATATGAACATATGAATGCAAAATACTAGACATTGATATACATGAATTATTGGATTTTTGTTAAATAACTCATGCAATTTACTAATTCAAAGACCAGCTTGGTGTAACATACAAATTATATACATATATTGGTAGATACTTATTAATGTTGATTTAATTCATGCAACAATTGTAATAATGAGGAATCAGAGAAGTCGATTAAAATTTATCGTATTGGAAGAAGTTAATTTCTACATAGTTTATTTCCCAAAACCGAAATAAAAACAATTTTCTTTTCATAAAAAAACTTTATTCACACAATTGAATGTAACAAATGGTATGAGGCCCATTTAATTTATATATAAAACGAAGAAGCATTTGGATAATTTGCTCATTAGCTAGCTGTAGGTCATACGTAGCTCTACATGATCACATGGAGTTATTTTAACTGAACGGTCAATATAGCTTCATTAAAAGATATGGCGCTTCACTGGAACTCCGTTGCGTACGCATCCACAATTCTGGCAACAACTATGATGCATTCAGTATTCATGTTCTATTATGTCAACATCTATTTAAACCGTTTCCAAGTCTCAGAATCTGGATTCCAAATAGCTCAAGTGATATTCATGATTTGGAACGCAGTCAATGATCCAATTATAGGATATATCCAGGATAACTATGACTTCGCTTGGTCCAAAAGTCGACGGCATTCGATATTATACGGCGCACCTTTGTGGGCTGTATCGTTTGCTCTAACGTGGTTTCCATGGGGAAATTATGGGCCTGATTCGTGGCTTAGTAGTGTACAGTTAACATTGTGCCTTTGTTTCTATGATACTATGTTTACGTTTGTTCTGCTCGCGCATTCCTCACTGTTCGCTGAAATGTCGACAGACCAGAGCGATCGTGTTCGACTTGTCAAATACAGTCAGATTGCGTCCTTAGTTGGATCGAGTACAGTTCTGTTTACGGGTTATGCGTCAGCCAATGCCGAGAATTTCGAAGCGTTTCAATCGTCTTGCATACTCATATCGATTGCGGCATTGCTGTTTTTGTTATATTCTGGATTGAACACCTTTTCTCAATTCGATACGAAATCCATAGAGTGTGGAATCGGGAACTATGACTATAAAAAACGTTTTATAAATGACAAAGCAGACTTTTCAGGGTTACAATTAATAGGGCAAATTTTAACAGAGAGTGACTTTTTGAGTTTCGTCCTAATGAATTTCTGTCAAGTCTACCATGTAACATTTCTAGGAAATTTTGCAAAAGTATTTTGTGATATATTGATTGGAGAACAAGACATGTCTGTGGTATCAAGAAGCATTTACTTTGGATTGCTGACATTATCTCCACAGGTAATTATCAAATAGCTGGTCTAAAATAACATTCAATGTAATTCATATTATGAAATTAAAATGTATTAAAAAAACTATTGCAGCCGCTAACCATCCCTCGCCCTCCTGACTTGCTATTATTGGGTGCATTTGTTTTTGTTCAGACCTTGACAATTCAAACAAAAACGCATTCCTTTGTTTTGTCCGACTATCCAGATAATTGAGACAGTGTGTCAGACAACCGAGAGTTGTCTTAATTGTCTGAATTTAGTCACGTGACGCAATGTTTTTTGTTTGTTTGTTTTATCTGTGTTTTATTGTTTATAAATAACAATTTGGTAACATTTTATATTACGGTAAAAATGATTTACCCGTTTGATAATTGACTCATATTTTGAACAAAAATGTCGAACAAGGGATAACAGCTAAACGTGACCTTTAAAAAATCCAGACACAATACAGTTCTTTTTGGAGTGTCTAAATAATCTGAATCGTCTGGATAAAAAGAAATGCAGCTATTGCCTTTCCAACATTCAATATCCCAGCAATTCTTTGCCATGCATTTATCTTGTTAGTTTACAGTCCCTTTGTATTCATGATCCATTATTTTTAATAATGACCTGTAAACTAAGTTGGCTAAAGTACTCGGTCAACTCCATTAATTATGAACAGATACTTCGGCTGCGCCTCGGAACTGTACACTATTTTAATAAATGGACTGACCTCGTCCTTTATTCTATACTTCTCCAGTTGTTGGTGGCTTTATTCACACCGTTCGTACGCAGGATCGGTTATTATAAATACAAGCTTTTCCGAAACAGTTTCATTGTGAAGCTAGCCATGGGATGCCTGGTATTGCTGTTAGGACAAAGCTGGTTGGTGATCGGCGTGTATTTCTTTGCGGAATGGAAAGTAAACTTCGTTAGTTGTTGCTGTGTCCGTGACTGTTTAACTACTGGCATTTTCTAACGCCGATTTACATATTATTACTAAATTCATATGACTCAATCAGCCTTATAACCACCCGACTTTTACGGTTTGGCTCTGTTATCACAAAAAAAACATGCATGTTACAGGTAAATTATTACTCAATAATAGAATTCTAATATGGAAAGATTATATGAATTTATTACAGTTTGGTTGCGAACGCCACCTATTCTCTCATCAACCTACCACTCTCTGATATTATTGATGCGGACAAAAACAAATATTATAGACGGTAAGATATAGGCCTATATTTTTTCAAGAATTTTTGATTTTTTTTGGAAGATGATAAATTATCATGCAAACTAATGCAAAAGAAAACCTTGTTCTTTGAGCTCATATACATGTAAGGGCCCGCTTATTTTCAGCGTTTAAGCGTGCTCTTTAGTTGACTTGTAAATTATATATATATTTAAAACAATTTGCTATAATGGAAGACCAGATTCGTTGGTATGATAACAAGGATCTCACTTGTTGTAGCAGTATCAAAATTATCAACCTTCTTATATGATCTTTATTGTCATTACTGATTATGTAAATGTTATTCTAAAATACTTACAGATTAGTCTGCAATTGTTTCATATTATAGAACACCTGTATCCTCTATGATCTTTGGCACCAACGCGCTCTTTACCAAACCAGCTCAATCGCTCGCTCCAATGGTTACAGTCGCCATCTTGAATCGCTATGGATACGCGTCTCTGGATCCTTCGGCGAACGAAATGTTTCCTGCCTCAGACGATCTTCGTTGGGCCATGGTCTTGGTTTGCGTTGGAACATCGATGTTACTTGGAGTAGCCCAGTTGGTTTGCTGGTCTTTTTATACCATCAGAGACTCGCACAATACAATAAGCAAATATATTGAGGTGTGAATGTTTCCGCGAGGAATGTTATTGTTTTGTTATGGACAGCTTTGATATGGACTACGAAGAATTGCGGAAACATTGCGTGATGAGTGATGCTCTTAATAAATAAAACACATTTTTCAGGGAATAAGTACGATATTCAGCCATATCACTACGATAATTTAAACTTCATCAATTTGAAATTGTGAAACACCATTACCGTGACGGACTATTTTATTCGCAAAATAAAGTAATCAAACCGATAAAAATGCATGTTGAATTTCTAATCATTCGATAAAATGTATTAATTGAATAAACATGCAAATGCAACAAACAACTGTTTTATTTTTATTCATAAGAAGTTTTCCATATCAAGCCATTCACATGAAGACTTAAATACAATAGTCTCTACGGGTCTTTGCGTTCATATTGTTTAACTATCAACATACATCCAAAGTTTTTTTTTTAAATGAAAATAGATGGACTCTAAAATATATATTTTTAAATATTCAAACTGGCCTTTAAAATGTTTTGCAATTCAAATATGCTCTCTTATATGTTTGTCTATCTTATTCATCCTTGAGGAACAGCTCAGCCTTTTGAAGTAGGCAAAGGAACATGATCAATACTTGCATGTTCTAAGCATAGACTTTTGCACTGTTATTGACTGTTTGAAATCTTTAGTGTTCACTTATGACATTTATAATTCATATATGTAATTAAGAATAATGTGGATATAACATATCAATAGCTATACATAATGCAAACGGATAAACTGCGAAACAGTATAACAGCAAAACGTTATACAGTCAACCACAACAGGGTGTACCGGTAGTTATTTTTAACTTTAGAACATAACAAACTTATGGTGCATCACATAATGTTAAGCGTAAATGATGCGGTATTAAGTCTTAAGTGAATCAATTCTTAGTACAATGTGCAGCCATCAATGAAACCGTAACATCAACAAACCATCACAATAAAACCATGTCTCTTCACCGGAACTCGGTCGCGTACGCAGCCACGAGTCTCGCTGCGTCGCTGATGCACTCAGTCTTTATGTTCTACTACGTCAACATTTACTTAAACCGCTTCCACGTCAGTGAGACCGGCTTTCAGGTGGCACAGATCATATTCATGATTTGGAACGCAGTGAATGACCCGCTCTTTGGATATATTCAAGACAACTATGATTTCGCCTGGGTCAAAAGCAGACGGCATTCTATATTGTACGGTGCACCACTGTGGGCGCTATCGTTCGCGTTACCATGGTTTCCGTGGGGTGACTATAGCACGTATACGTGGTTGAGTAGTTTCCAATTGACTGTGTCGCTGTGTTTCTATGATGCCATGTTTACGTTTGTACTGCTCGCGCAATGCGCGCTCTTCGCGGAAATGTCGGCCGACCAGAGCGACCGTGTACGACTTGTGCGGTACAGTCAAATCGCGTCATTAGTTGGATCGAGTTCCGTATTGTTCACAAGCTATGCGTCGGCGAATGCAGAAAATTATGGATCCTTCCAAGCGTGCTGCGTTATCATTGCGTTTACGTCGTTGTTATTTTTGACGTACTCTGGAGTTAATACGCATTCGCAATATGATCACATGACCGGAAGTGAGAGTTATAAACACGGGGGTGATAGTCAACAGTTGATAAACGGCAACTCATCGGACAATTGCTTTTCCGCTGTACAACAGATTCGGCAGATTTTGACAGAACGTGATTTTCTAA
>LQRL01113160.1:31658-45857 GCA_001703475.1 Hydroides elegans
AGATGCCAAGCACTTTGTGCAGGCGAGTTTGGTCTGAAGCAATTAAGCTAGAGCTTTCAAATTTTATACACGTATAACCAAGGTCTGAATTCGTGGGATACTGTGGGGTACTTTGTGCACGCAAGTTTGGTATGACAGAATTGAGCTAGGGGTTTCAAATTTTATACACGTATAAACCAAGGTCTGAAGTCGTGCCTCGTCATAGTGTCATCTCGATCGGTTGAAAATTGTCGATTTTAATAAGATATTATCATTTAAGTACGTGGTTTGTACTTATATAAGCTGGTATGTACTTAAGGCGGTATGTACTTATATATTGCTTATATAAGCAAACATGCTTATATAATCATATTATTTTTTAGATAAGTGGAATGATGCTCTTTCTTCACTTGTCTCGTCAGCTGCCCTCCTTAAACATTTTGCGTGTGATTTTATAAGCAATCATGCTTATATCAGCATATTAATCAGCAAATTAATAGAGATGTGTTAACACCAATCTGGGGAGCCTGGTGCATTTTGAATTGGCTTACAAAAGTAATCGTGCTAATATAAGCATATTTACTATGTAAGTTGAATGATATATTTGTTTCACTGGTCTTATCAGTTGCGTCTCAAAAATATTCTGGGATGTGCTTATATAAGCAATCGTGCTTGAAAATTGTCGATTTAGGAGCACTTTAGCAGTAGCGAAAAGTTCATATTCAGATGAGGAAATGTGGGTGATACTATAAGATATTATCTTTTAAGTACATGGTATGTGCTTATATAAGCAAACATGCTTACACAAGCATATTTATAAGCAATCATGCTTATATAAACATATAAATATGCAAATTAATAGAGATGTGTTAACACCTATCTGGGGAGCCTTGTGCATTTGGAATGGCTTACAAAAGTAATCGTGCTTACATAAGCATATTTGCTATGTAATTAAAATGATATATTTGTTACACTGGTCTTATCAGTTGCGTCTCAAAAATATTCTGGGATGTGCTTATATGAACATAATTTAATGTAATGAAATTATCTTTTTGCTTCACTGGCCGTGCCAGTTGCCTCTCAAAAGCATTTTGGATGTGCTATATGAGCTCGTGTTTATAAAAGCATATTTTCTTTAATTTGAGGATACTTTTACCAACTGGTCTCGTCAGTCCTAGATATGTCTTCAGGAAGAAGTGAGTGATGATGCAAGATGTTACTCTGTTTTCTTTCATCACATGATCTTGTTTATTCGCAAAATAGTTCGTTATTTCCAAAGTTTATTTTAGTAAAAACTGACTATCCTGCATCCACGAATTGGTGAAGTTCACGGGGGATCCAAGGTCACTGACCTTCTAGTTTTTTATAAATCTTTTTTTTCAGTGACTTTATGTATAAATTGACATTATTTGACAATAAAGTAGCAGGATGCAAAGTGCGGACAACTAAATTGTATTTGAAAAAGTAAATGAAAAATAAATTTAAAAAGTCTAAATTGCGATGCCTTTACGGCGTCCAGGAAAACGTTTGACGTACAGTATTATCGAGTATCGTGAGGTCTCATGTGTGTGGGTTGTGAATATATCTGATATACTATATTTACTATACTATACAAGAGCGGTTATCGCTAAGGTCATGGACATTTATAACGACTATCTAACCTTCACCATTTGCTCACCTAGTCTACATAGATAAACGGAGGGCACCCCACGACATATTTTTCAAAAAGTTGTTAAATCACCTTAAAACAACTTTATTAACACGAAAAACAACCAAATACTCATTTTTGAACATAAATAGTTTGCAAAAAGGTGTTCATTTTTTCCAAGCTAGCTGAGCTGTTCCTCCTTTTCTAGCCAGCTTGGATCAGAAAAGGAACACCTTTTGCAGAAATTAAACTGTTGAATATAACCGAATCACCTATCATTAAAAAAAAATACATTTTATAAGGCAATTGCAATAAATTACAATCAATTTGCAAATTATCATTCTCATTAAAGATTACAAAATAAAGAATTTATCAAAAAAGGTGTTCCTCGAAATGCAAAAATCTCCAAGCTAGAAAGAATTTCCTCAAAATCTCCAAGCCAGCTGAAATTTGCTGGGGAACACCTATTGTGAGGAACAGCTCGTGGGGTATTCTTCATAAACGGCGGTAATACACAAAGGGATTCTGTATGAAATAGCTGTGGAATATCCAGGGATTAATTTGAAACTTATCAATCCCGATGATCTCAAAATTATACAGATACACATTTAAAGCAATTCTATAACCATGGGATAAGTGTATCTTTATATTATAAAATATTTACCTAGCACTCTGGTTAGCATACTTAAATAGAATTATATTCAAAAATTTCATTGAGTTTAATTCTTTTATAGCTTACAAAAAGTCCGTTTGTCAACAATAGAGAGAACATACTTTAATGATTATAATTGCCCATTTAAAGAGATTGATAAGTTAATTTTTCGAGATATTTAGTTCACAATATGTAACTTTAAAAATACGTTGTGTGAAAGTATGCTATAAGTTGCTCATCTTTTCCCCTTAGTGAAAGATGATAAAATTCACTCGATAATTTAGTTTGACCGATTATATACACCATGTTTATAAGACATAGGAAATTGAATTAAGTGACTCTCTCTCACATCTGGTTGAACAATAAATTCATTATTCCATCGACAATATGAAGGATTTTACCTTAATAGTTTTGGTATCCTTAACCGGATTTACAATATCGCAGGTAGAATTTTAACTTTAAAAAAATAAACAATAAAAAAAACGCATACTTATTTTTCTGAGTCCATATGTTTACAACAAAATAATAAACCGTGTTTGTCTGCCCTTAGCATATGAATACGAAGCATAAAATAAAAAAAGAATTCATATTTAACGATTGCATTTGGTACATTTTTCGGGGAATCTCGTTTACCTCTAAACGATAAGCAAATGCATCTAAACGTATATGGTAAATATGTTTTATTATACGTAAAAAACTACATTATTAAACTATTTATTCTGTTACAGGGATGGTCGTTTGGTGAGACACAAGAAAAGAGCGACGTAGCTGAGTTGAAAAAAGAAATTGCACAGCTTACACAACGCATCGCTCAATTGGAAGGTTGGCATTTAAAATGTACTTATCCAGCAATTAACCTCTTCAGATTAAACTCTAAAATGTCGGTTGCAAAAGAAATAAAAGTAATTGAGACGATAGAGAGACGAAGTTTTTCAAGTATATAGCTGCATCTTATTTCTCGATTTTAATTGTTGGTTTTCTAAAAGATAAATCTCAATATCCGTTTTAGCCATTTTCTCTTCGTTTAATATTCAGGTTAAAACATGTATGTTAATAATTGTATTGTTGTAGTTTTAAGTCTTAATGCTTTAGTGTAAGATCATAAACCAAAATAAAATGGATTTTATTTTTAGAAAACAGTTTCCAAATATTTAAAAATAAATGAAGGGCATCTCACGACCAATATTTTTAAGTGTTTATTTGAGCATAAAATCACTTGTTACATTAAAATATGCAATAAAAAATCACATTTAGAAAAATATTTTTTTTACAAAAAGGTGTTCCTGTCTTTATAGCTAGCTGAGCTCACTGCGTTCATCTAGCTGGCTTGAATGATAAGAGGAACACCTTTTATGAAAAATGAAAATAGTAATGCTGGTATATATCACCAAATTCTAGTGGTACTTCAGTTTATTAAGCCTAGCTATATATCTTTGAATACAATTAAACCCTAAATTGGTGGAAGAATTTATAAAAATCAACAAAAATCTTAAAAGGTGTTCCGAATATTCTTGTAGCTAGAAAGCCATTTTTGAAAGTTTGTAGCTAGATGAAATTTGAAAAGGAACACCTTTTTTGAGGAACACTTCGTGGGGTGCTCTTCATAAATTCTTTCTTGTTCCTTTTTTAGCCAACGCAAACAACCCGGACCCTCGAGTGGAGGACATGATCGCATTCACGGCCAACGGGCACAACAATGCCACCTGTGTAGAAGGGGAACCGGCGTCCATGTTCAATCGAACCGTCAGCAACCCAGGTAAGGGGTAAATTATCAAATAGGGCATCATGGAGTTTTATAGATAAAGCACTTCAAGCTTTTGGTTTTGGTGAATGCATAAGAAATTAGATCAAAATTATATATTCAGACATAGAGAGCTGCACCCTAAATAACGGATACAAAAGTAGATTCTTCAAAGTATCTAACCGGGTTAGACAAGGTGACCCACTGTCAGTACTCCTTTTTATATTAGCAGTTATATTAGCAGTATTAGCCTCCCATCTCATTGTATCTAAATTTGGTCCCATTGTTAATGTAAATTGTAGAGAATGTAATATTGCTTACGATATAATTCAAACGTTTGTTAATTGCATAATGTTCAAACGTTTTGGAACCTCTTAAAAAACTGACTTAAACTAAGTTTTAAACTCGATTATAATTTTGATATGACAACCCGCCAGAAAATCCTTGGAATAACTACAAGCGATCGAATAAAAAAAACATCTTGAAATCAACTTGAATTCATAGTACGTGACGAAGCTCATATTTGATAGAAATTTGTGAAAAAAACCATATATATTAATGAAAGAAATTTGTCTAAAATAACTCTATATTACGGCGTTGACATGATGAATAACAATATCAGAATGCTGTTTATGTATCACGAGTTTATGGAGTTGAAACAATAGAATTCTTTTCTGCGTACATATGGTACAGATATTTATAAGAATATATAATTCATTTTAGTGCAAAATATAGTACAATTAATCTGAAAAGGAATGATCCTATATAAATTAAGAATTAGTATTCGTCCCTACAAATTAAATATACGCAACAGTTACTTTCTGCACCATTGCGCGCAGACGGCTTCGATGACTTGATTACCGAGTATCTATGCAGACAAGTCTGAGAGGTGAAAACAAGTAGGGCACCATCCCACGACACAGTATTCGAAAACGTTGTTAAATCACCTAAATAACGTCGCGAATAAAAAGATATATAGAAAAGTAATAAAGTAAATTGTACACAATTTTCATTGATTCTTACATTTTAATGTTCATTATATATGGAAACAAAACAGGAATAGTCAAATAGGTGTTCCTGAGCAACCCCAAAGCTAGAAAGTATTTTCTCATAAGTAAACAAGGATTTAGGGGAACCTCTTTGTGAGGAATAGCTCGTGAAGTGCTCCTCAATTCAAAGGCGTGATTTAGAAGGGGGTAGTTGGGATGTCATGGGGATGGTTATCAAATGTAAACTGCAAGAACTGAATTAGGGGCCCTGTTTTTTTCTGAATTTACTATAAAGAAGCTACTTGCTTTAGAATTTCTGGTAGCCTGAGTTATCTTTGAAATAGCCTAGAAATCTTCCTTGTTGATTTTTTTAATATTGTGGTTTTATCTGAGAGTAACTTAATCATTTTGTATATTTATATATGTCTAAGTCCCTGACACGAGTTTCTCTACCAAGACAAAAACTCCTTTTTGAGCGTATTTACTGCGAAATATGAATCAAACAGCCTCTGTTGATTTGTTGAAACAATCACAATTCACTGTTTGATATCTTTTCTGGCTGGCAAATCTAGCTTGGTACATCGTTTTTGGCTCTTGTGGTTGGTGGAGAGCGAGTAAGAATACATAAAAAGAGGATATATAATTAGTTAAAATCAAGCCAAACAGTTGTTTGTGTTACACCAAAATGAGTAATTTCAAACCAAATTTTAAAACTCTCTCATTGTGAACCCCTTTTTAAAGTCCATTTTTTACATCTTATTTAGAAATTCCCATATTTAAGAAATGACGAATTTGTTTTTTTAATATTTTCTTTAATATATTATTTGAAACATGTATCATACTGTAGTCAACCCAATACACACGCATTATAACGACACTTTGGCCTTATTCAGATTAGAAATAGCATAAAAATCATGTAATTAAGATATACAATCGTCAGATATATAACCACAGTAGAGTAACTTTTTCTTGTCATAATGTAGATAATAATAATAACAAAGCAACATGTTCTAAATAAATTTGTGATTTTCAAGCAAAACATTTTTGTTTGAAACTCCACACCAATTGTGATAAGTTACTTAACATAAAACACTTTAACGTGTTAAAGTATTTTTGGGGGTTTGAAACTCCACACCACTAGCGATAAGTTACTATAAAACACATGATAGCAGCTATCATCAAAACTGTCATAGCCGATACACAAATAAAGATAAACGTATTTTTATGGTGATTAGATACGTTTCAGAAAGCTTCGTACAATTTCTGCGTTCTTGCTCCTTTTGCCCAAATTACAGGCATGGCAAAATTGGTCATATACAGACTTCCTTTGACGAGGAATGAGTTCACATGCATTATCCAACATTTCATCGAGAACGCCTTCAAGGATGAAACCATGGCAATTGTTATCGATCAAATACTCAATCAAAAAACAGCGAAGATACGTGACAATGATCAATAGATTCTTTCGGTTTTCACAGCATAACCGCTCTTGACTAGGGTCAGTGTCCATTGCGTGGCTACAGCGGAAAATCAGATCTGCTGTATAAGTAGCGTTCTTTGCAAAGATCGTTGTGAATTTGCCGTGTTCAAGACGCCGCTCTAGATGCGCGAAAATTAGTAAAGCCCATTGTTCAACCGACAGACTCAAACTTCGAATAGGATTGGCGAGGTGACACACGATTGCGCTGGTTTTGAGGAAGTAGGTTTTAAGACATTCGTCGATGGAGAAAACCTCTTTGAGAAGACATTGAATCTCAGGCGGAAACAGCGCAGTAATACGCATTGCTTTCTCTAACTTAAATCCGTTTCGTCCGTTTTCCGGTAAACTGCGCACAAGTCCAGATTCGATTTCCGAGAATGCAATCGGATTTACTTCCCCTTTTGGTGCTCGTGGAGTTTTGCAAAACACGTAGAGCGTATTTGGTTTTTGATCTCCGCCTATTTCCGATTCTAATGGTTTTACTGTGAAAGCGGGTACCAGGTCAATCTTGATATCCATGTCTCTATATTTCTCACCTCTCCACTTTAAATGAAGACATGAAATCTTTTTGACTTCGAAAAAGTTGGGTTCAGTATATACATGATTTTCGAAGACACCTTTTTCCATGATGCGATTAACCGCTCTCTGAAAATGACGGTCCATTGTTTTTTTGTATTCCTTCACAGCAAAATCTCCACTCTCTGTGGCGTATCCTTTCAGAATATTGCAGTTCCTGTTCACTTTCAGAAAAACATGGTTGTGTGTGGTAATTTCTTTTATATCTAGTGAGCCTTGCGCATTGATACTTAACAACACATAGTCGAACTCGTCCGGTCGAAACGGCCTTGTTCCTTCCGTAGCGCTACCAACAAGTATTGGTTCATAAAAGAACAAGGGCTGAGTTCGGCGGATTTCTTGGCTAACTGCAATCATGAATGCGTGAATTGTCTTGATAATCAAACGGTCCTCATTTTCTTGCTCATAGTTGAAGATATATTGAATTATCTCAAACACTGATGTGTATAATTGCATGTTATTACTGCATAGTTTGCTGACATAGTCTCTAATTTGATACATAGGCAAATCCGTTTGTTTGGGGATGTTTGATGATATTCCGTGTTTGATAAATCCATCCATTTCATACCAGGTCATATAGTGGTCTAACTCTTCATCTTTCTTGAATTGAATTGCAAATCTTCTATTCATAAGTTGCATAGAGATTGGGTTTTTGGCTGATAAATGGTGAAGACAAATGCCTTTACATCTAAGTTCCTCTGACATTGATTGTTTCGATAAGTCTGACATGTTTTTGAGTATCACCTCTAGAGCATCATTTATACCGTATTCTAGTGCGTGATATAGATTTTCCAAAGGGAACTGTTTTGTGTTAGTAAACAGAGAGGCCATGAAAAATAGTCCATTAATGAGATGGTATTTCTTATTGTTTGTAATCGGTTCAACATCTTTAAGAAAATGAAGCCACACGTCAAACAGTTTCCTTGTTATGTTTTTATGACAGCTCCACAAATTATTCACAAGACAATGGAATATTTGAGGGGTACATTTTGAATCTAAACCACTTCGAATTTCATCTAACAGAGCGCACGCAACTTTCGCACGCTGATTATCAATAGCTAAATTCAAACACGCAAACAAACATTCTCGATCGGAATTAATAGTATTGAGCAACAGTTTAGTTTGCCTAAGCCATCCTCCACTTGAACACCACTTAATACCATCTTTAAATACCTCAAATATTTCATTTCTCTTTCGGTCTGAATACAGTTCCATAGATTGCTGCACTATATATTTAACAATGATATACTGGCCGTTCATGCACGCACGTGCCAAAGGTGTCCATCCGCGAATGTCTTTTTCAAAGAAGTGAAATGCATCACGTTCAAATAGCCTAGCGACAACATTAATATGACCATGTATACAAGCAAAATGAGAAATCGTTCGACCATCTACGATGTCTTTCTGATTCAACTCAAGCTTTTGCCAGTAAGGGTCCGTCAGAAGCAGAGCAATAGATTCAATATTGTCACATTCACAAGCCCACATAAGGGCGGTTTGATTTGTACGATCAGTCACATTCAAGCATATGTCCTTGCGTTTTATTAGAAGGGTCAATATTTCGGTGGACCTCACATATATTGCAGCGTGCAATATCGGCATTGACCCATTAATATTGACATCAATTTTAGAATGAGATAAAAGTAATTTTACAATAGATGTTTTTTGCCCATAAATAGCAACTGACAATGCCGAATATCCCTCAAACACTTCATTTACATCTACTCCGCATATGTATAAGAGAAAATAAGTACAGTAAGGTAGCCCAAGATTAACTACATTATACAGCGCCGGGGGTTGATTTATCGTCCGTTTCATTTGTGAAGCGTCTTTTGATTTATCCATCATTCACCTGTTATTTTATTTCTAAAAAAACTATTTGTTTTGATATCCCGTTTCGTACAAATGTATTGATTTTTTCTTAAGTTTTACATCTTATTCTTTATTATTGGTGTATGATAAAGCAGCGTTATGCCTACTTTTTTAATTCAAAACAAATCACAATAGATGATCAACTGTTTGAATGTGCTAATAAAACGACTTGATAGCGGCGTGTGTTTTCTTTATAGTCATGTGGAGCACCCAATGGTGTTTTTGTAAAGTTAAATCATATCATATTATAATGCATATTTATTTGTGAAATTTAACAATTTATAAGAAATCGCCTTGATGTCTTAAAGCAAGACAGTAATTCCGACGTTTCCAAACCAGCTTGGACTTGATGAAAAACATATGGACAACAGCTTGCGGGGTGCCTTAAGGTTATGTGACCTGTTTTCATAAATCGTGAGCATAGATGAATTTATCGAGATCAAGAGGTCAAGATTGCTATCTCAAGAGGGATCAAAGTTGTAGCTGAAGAGTATTCTCCTTAAATGATTGTTCAAACCGTTTAGCACATATAAATCACATTTCCGACCAAACTTGTCAAGCAATATAGTTTTAAAACCGTATAAACAGGGAAATCTAAAAATGGTTAAGTGTTTGACCTCGGTGTCATACTTTGTAATTATTGGAAACGTTTTGGCCCATGATTCATATTTCGGAAAATTAAATTTAGAATGGCAGCTTTTAAGTATGGTTTTATCTGAGTGACCTCACTTTAACTTTAGCTTTATTAATAATACCTATGGCTCCAACGCAAAGGGCAGCTGTTGCGATAATGTTGTGATTTTCATGAAATAACACGATATGGATTCCTCATAAATATATTGTTATATTTATTTTATCAACACAATAGTCAATAACAAATATAAGTCGATATAAGTTTACGCCATCTGATTTTTTAAAACATATGTTAAATATGTTCTGATACTTCATTATGAGCTATAAGCTTATCTACAATATCAAAGTGCATAAATATAATATGCATGTGCCTATCGATACAAAAACAACAACAAAGCACTTCATTGTAACTCTTAAAACTGTTTAACCCATTTAGCTGACTAGATATAGTATTTTTATTAATATCTTATCTATGCATCGCACAGTGGATTCAAAGCGGACATTTAGTTGCAACTGCTCACATCATTGTTAGCTGTGTATGAGCTATTTTAGGTTTGTTTACTTGTTGCACTTTCCAGCCCACACACACAACACGCAACTTTTGCAGCAGGAAAAGGCCAATTATATGCATAAAGTGACTATTTTAAAATTGAAAATAATCATACTTTGCAAGCTCAGAATGTAAAGATATTTATATAACACTGCATAATAAACATTATGCATTCAATAGAATATATTTTCATCTTAGGATCGATTCGTTTTATATCGAAAATTTGCCCCTAAACTTAGTCATTTTTTTAAACATTTACTCTAGAATGTTGGGAGACGAACATGTATTAACTGTATAACCTACCTTTATCTGATGATTATGCACTGCAATGATATGTGTTCATATGTTTTTTTTTTATCTAATATATATCCATATGAATATAAATTGGTAGATATATTGATCAATATTAAAAATATACATCAATGCGCATTTATAAGTATACATCCATTTTTCATTATCAAATATCCTATATAGTTTATCCTTTGTAAATTGATATAACACACAAAATATATGACCTTAAATAGTACATATTTACATGCATTATTTATGGATTTGAAGTGCTTCTTAAGTCAAATAATTTACAAAATAATACACGTGAAATAGGAAAAATAATAATTTATATATGAACAATACTGTAAAAAGTAAATATGCATCCCCTTTCCTTTACACTTGGCTTTCCTAAAATACGCCTTCCATCGGTTAGATGTATATTCTTCAAAGTGCCAAATCGATTAATTGCCGTGTTCACGGATATAGTGGTTGTGCATGTAAATACATTTTTTTGCAAAAAGCAGCAAATATAATCGAGGTGAAAGTGCAGTGGATCAAACGAATATATGTATGCCTAAACAAAAAGCGACATTTTCTTTGGCATACAACTACATGTATATTTAAACTAGAAAATGATTGTATTGCGAAAGAGAAACCGTTTAACAATGTAGGCTAGCATTGATCAATAAAAGGCGAAGTGTTAATAATATGATTAAATGACCATTGATAAACGTTATTTATAATCATTTATTAATCTAAATATATAATCAATTTTATATGTCCCCTAGAACAGATCCCCTGCCCAGCTTAGTTCATTCTATGAACATTTATGACGATATTTGTGGTGCATTTAATTTAATCATTAATACTAATTAATGAATTGATCCTAAGAAACAACAACCAACATAGTTAAATATGGGGCTTATACCTTACAATAACACCATTTTCGTTCATATCTGAGCCTCCTTCATGTAATTAAAGCAAGTTAATTACATGCATATTTTACGTTTTAGCAATAAGAACATAACGCCGTTTTTTTACTTGCTTAACATTAAATAGTGATAACTTTTTTGTTATTGGGTGTATTGTTATGAAATTTGAAAATGTTTGTGATTATTATATGCTTGTTATGATCGTTTATTTATTTTATCTTCGAAAATAAATGCAAACATGAAATAAAGAGTTAGTTGCAACAGTACAAACTATGCACAATTTAAGCCACATAGCTACACACACAAACAAGGAAGTGCCGCGTATCATATTTCACATTCATGTGCTGCAGTTACACGCTCGCTGAGTGTGCTAGCAGAATAACTAAATGTCCGCTTTTTAGCTTGTCTTAACAACTGTGATCGCTATAAATCACCGCGATTACTCGACCTACAATGTTTAATTTGCACCGCCTAAAAATTGAGAAAATTGTCTTACACACGTAGACGTTACAGATAAATGGAAATACTCTAACAATGAAAAGTGCAAGCAAAATCTATATATGTAGCGTGCCTCTAACGCATGTTATTTTGAGGCGAATAAAAATACTTTAAACGGTGTATAACCCACACCGGTACAAAGGCCGCATCTTATATATGTACTGTTTAGCCATGTCGCAGTTCAAGTAATTAGTCGGTATATTTACTAGACAAATGGCAAAATATAATTTTTTTCTCTTAATTAGAATATCAAATTATTGGTCCAGTTTCACCTGACTAGTGAACCAATACATTAATTAAATCGTTTTAAGTTAATGGGTGAGTGATAAAAAAACTGGATATATTGTGAGGAGCCGGGTCAAAGTCGAAAATAATCTTATATACAGTTCAAACCACTTCTAATTGGACAATAAACGAATATTTCGATACGAATAATCCATCAATATCATACATATAAGCGAAAAAATCCCTACTCATAAGCAAATAAAAGAATTTGTTATGAGTGAACAAATAAATAAATCTGATACAAATAAACGCATCAGATATGGGTAAATGAATTTGATACGAATGCACGATAACACGAAAAACGAATCAACAAGAAAAATGTATACGCATAAAAGAAGATTTTGATACGAAAGATTTTGCTTATGACAGTCCAATAAGAAGTGGTTTTAACTTATGCTTTATTGAAAAACTGACTATATTTATAACATATTATTTTAATTACAAGTTTCACATTAGCTATCAATCGAAGCTAATTTGAAGCTAGATGACGTTTTAGGCTTGGTGCATTTGTTATATTTTGATCTGTTCGATGTGTATGCTAGATATATATATGCACAATGAAGGTCGGGAATGGGAATAGCTAATATAAAAATTAGAAATATATCATCATAAATAAGGGAGCATTGTTTAAGATTTATTAAATATTTGTCATTGTAAAAATTAATTTCATGTATATGTTGAAAAACAAGTCTTTTTCTACCCTGAATTATAGTTTATGTATGTATATTTATTCATGTTTATATATATTAATATCCGATACATATTTTCCAATAGTTTCCACCGATTAACACCTTTATCCAAGAAATGTATGTTTTATGTTGATAGCGTTTGAAAACGATAAAATGAAAAACATTTAAAGGTAGGATTTGCGCCGTTGTTCTGTTTCTTGTTTATCAGATTTGTCATTGAAATATGTTTTGAATGGTTGGTGTGTGATTTAAAAGGTGTGTCTTTCAGTTAAATCTAAAAAGATAATATCGGGGTGATAGAATTTCTCTTCCATTTTTTAAGGGAACGTGCGTTGCCTTTGCCACACTATGTTCGTTCAGCTATCGTGCTCGACTTGTGTATAATACAACATTGATGGAATAGTAATACTGTATACACTAGAAATGTACTACCGCAATGTGGCCCGGGATTTATATAAACTAATTTAGATAAGTTTATTTCATAATATCACCATTTTTTAAAGGTTGCAAAATATAATATTCCACCAAAAATTTTACATGTAGGTGAAATCATTAAAAAACTATGTTTTTTTTTCAAACCACAATCATACGTATTTCCTATTTCATACTCTTTTTTTTCTCATCAATTATTCGTAAGATTTATTTTAGAAACACCTTTATGATGAAACATAGAAACAAATGTACATGGTCGATATCTTATTCAGCATTCGCAACCAAAATATAATGAGTAATAATTTTGTGATTTGCTGCTTAACAATTCAAATAAATTTAATGAAAAACTAAAGGTGATGCAAGATACTGTCAAAGAAATATTTATATTTTCGTATACGTATATGTAATTTTACTAATTCGGTTAAAAATATTACATATTGTTTATTCTAACATTTAAATCTCCATTTTTCTTTTGTATCTTTGGGTTAACTGGATTGCCTGTAAGCACTTTGGTTTCCATCTGCTATTTAAGACGAAAATTACCACTTGCTTCGTGTATGACGTAACAATTATTTTGCGCAATGTAAAATAACGTCGATTGTTGTTACCAAGCCAATTCCATTCGATTTCTTTAAAATACGAATTTATCACTTGCTATGCATTTTTCTTCGTTTTTGTTTCGTTGTTGGTGGTTTGATTACTATAACTAATGTTTTGTAATAGGTTAGATACCCACATGACGGTTATTAAGATTTCGAAGTGGAGCTTATCTTTTATTGCCATTTCAAATGATTAAAAATTGTATCAAAATTATATGTACGCATACTATTTAATGATTTCTGTATGGTTTAAGAAATCGGATAACACAACGCTTTATGATAAAAAATATAAAATGATGCTTTAAATATCTTCACATCTTGCACATATTTGATAAAAACATATGCGTGAAATTAATTGCGAAAAACTACATAAT
>LQRL01113172.1:2045-13272 GCA_001703475.1 Hydroides elegans
AATATTTTTAAAGCAATGACATAGTTGTAAGCAACTAGGGATTAGATAGTACATAAACAAAAAATATTATCTTTCAAAAATTAAATCGAAAATGAAAACGAAATATTGTTTTCAGATACCTGTCGCGGCCGTACTTGATCAACGAGAGCAAGTTCGACATCCGTCTCTATGTCTACGTGACGTCATACGATCCTCTACGGATCTACTTGTTTGATGACGGATTGGTGCGATTCGCCTCCGTCAAGTAAGTTTTCAAATACCAAAATATATGTTTGCTTAACTTAACAGTTGAGTCCATATTGCAAATAAAGGCGTTACTTTACATAAAAGTCAAAATGGCTTTTTAGGCGTTGCTTTACATAACCGTCAAAAATTTTGTTTAATGTGACTGTCAAAACGACCGTTTTAGACTTTGCTTCATGTAACAGTAAATTGCTGCTTTAAGCGTTACTTTACGTAACGGTCAAAATGGTAGTTTAGGCGTTACTTTACCATGTAATGAAAATGACTGTTTCAAGTTGCTTTACGTTCCCATCGAAATGGCCTTTTATACGTAGCTTTGCGTTACAGTCAAATGGCGGTTTTAGGCGTTGCTTTACATGACAGCCAAAATAACCTTTTTGTGTTGATTTATTTTTTTTTGTCAAAACATGTGTTTCATGTGTTGGTTAACCTAACATTTAAAACTGCTGTCTACATGTAAATATTAGTCTAAAAATCATTTAATTTCGATATTTTGTAGGTATTCGTCTTCCATGAAAAGCCTTAGCAACCGTTATATGCATTTAACCAACTACAGTATTCAGAAGAAGAGTTCCGACTACAAGAGCAACACAGATGAGAGTGTATGTCAGGGACACAAGTGGTGAGTGACTGAATGAATGGGTGGTTGAATGGGAGGTTGAATGGGTGGTTGAATGGTTCAATGATCGAGTGGATGGTTAAAGCAACTACAGTTTCAGAGGAATAAATTTCAAAAGCAACACTGATGAGAGTGTATGCCAGGGGCATAAATGGTGAGTGGTTGAATTAAGGGGTGGTTGAATGGTTGATTGAATGGGTGATTAGTTGGTTGAATGGTTCCGTGATTGACTGGATGTTTTAGCCAACAACAATATTCAGAAGAATTCAGAAGAAAGATTTCCGACTACAGTAGCAATATTTATGAGACATATGCCAGTGGCATAAATGGTGAGTGGCTGAATAAAGGAGTGGATGAGAGGGTGAATAAATGGTGGTTGAATAAATGGATGGGCGGATGGATAGATTGATGGTTAGTTTCTACTATAGGAGCAACACGGATGAGAACGTGTACCAGAGAGGATAAATAATGAGTGGTTAGATGATTGAGTGAATGGGAGGGCGGATGAAGGGATGATTGAATGGCTCCCTGATTAAGTAAATAAGAGGGTGTGCCAGGGACATACAAGTAAGTGGCAAGAGGGTGTATGGATGTGTGATTCAATGGTGGATTTACAAAGCGCTCTAAAATAAAGCGGGTTTTTCCCCGTTACCTATTTATCTTCAAAATACTTATTTAGCGGGTTTTTCCCCGTTACCTATTTATCTTCAAAATACTTATTTAGGGGTCTGAAGGCGCTGTGGGGCTACATGAAGCAACGAGGAATCAACACAAACGCCATCTGGGACAGCATCAAGGACCTCGTCACCAAAACAATCATTGCGTGAGTAGTCGGAGCTTTTTGAACTCTCTTGCTAATCTTGACCCATTTTATCTGCTATCTGTAACCTTTACCTTAAAGTTCAAGTAACAAGGGGGGAAATATTAAACGTTTAATATAGCTGTAGATATATGCTAACCCGCGTATGAAACGCAACGTGCACAATGATTCGACTATTGAATGGTATAACTCATTTATTGCGATCTTCAATTCAGCTCAAAGCAGTGTTTGAACGCGTTTATAAAAACCAAAGATCATTCGTTGTCGATATTCGTTGCAAGAACTCTAGCCATTTAACTCGATTTCCCGGGTCATAAGACTGCTGTAATAAAACTTGTATCTTTGCATTGTAGCTCAGAGCAATACGTCAATCCTTTGATGAAAGGCAACGTGAAAAATCGTTACTCATGTCACGAGCTATTTGGATTCGATGTCATGCTCGATGAAAACCTCAAGCCGTGGATTATCGAGGTCAACATTTCGCCCAGGTAAGCGTTTGCGTTTAGCGAGTTGCGAATAGCGAGTAGCGATCAGCGTAACACGATAAGCGGGAATGTACCATCGTTTTGCCTTACCTTATACTAGTAATGTAACATAATGAATATCAAGGGATTATCAAGGTATTGTCTTGCGATTAGTGTTAAGCGATTATGTTATCAAGAATTACATGTTTTTTTTTGTTTTAATAAATTGTATACACCATATATGTAACCTTTGCTTTTAATCATAACATTTTGTTTTTCTTTTTTCCCAAAGTCTGCATTCGAACTCGCAACTCGATATGAACATCAAGGGAGGCATGATCAAAGATCTCCTCAACATTGCTGGCTTCATGATTCCCGACAAGAACGATATGAGGGAGAATCATAGTTCCACTGAGAACGGGTGAGTGAATATGTAGACTAAAAGATGTACCTTGTATATTACGCCGAACCATTACGGAATAAAGGACTCTTTCAAAAACCTGTTAAGTCATTTAATACTATTTGATATTTAGACTCAAAAAGTGTCCTGTTATTTGCCACCACGAACATTCTTTTCAACACATCTTCCTAGCCGAAAATACTATATAATCTATAATGTATTGGGATCAAATAGTTAAGGTGGTCTTTATTTTATAACAAAGAGATTACCGTCAATTACTGGTAAGTTTGAGAAGACAAAAAAGAATCCCGCGAATAGCGATTAATCCTAATTCACCCTTATTTCTTTGCAGGAAATTCGCGTTACCGAGCGAGATCTGCATGGACAAGCGGTTACGACCGAATAGTATGTCACCCGATGAGCGAGTCAAGCACGCTTACTATAGTCAGCGCTATACTGATGAGGTAGGTATAGCTTTTCAGAATCTTTATCTATTTTTACTTGTAGATTTCAAGACTAGGTTCCTTTTTGTTAAAACATGGAAACCAAGTCTAAACTCAGGCTGTGAAATTGGCCCTAGCTACCTCCATTTAAATGTCTTTAGTTTTTTCCCTTTATCTGGTTTTCTCTCTTTTTCTTTCAAAACAGATATGACTTATTTCAGTGGTCATTAAAAGAAACCGTAAATATTGCGACATTACCTAATGGTTGAAAAATCTTGCGAGTAATCACGACAAAAAGACTGGCCATGTTGTTAAACAAATCTCATATTCACATTTTCTAATATCACGACCACAACTTTATATAAACTATATATATTTTTTCAGGCTATCCAGAGTACCATCCTAGATACCCTGACCCCAGAGGACACCCGTTTTCTCATAGAAGCAATAGATGAGGATTCTAGGAAGGGCAACTTTGAGCGAATATTTCCCACGGCCAATACTCATAAGTACTTGAGGTACTTTGAGTCGCCGAGGTATAGCAACCTACTGCTGAGTGGCTGGTATATCAAGTTCAACAGGATGCATACGAGAGGTGAGTGTAGCTTGGGTACTTTCTACTTTAGAAGTATTATGTTTAAATATTTTTTAAAAAGTGAACCGTCAAAAAAGACAGATAAAGGATGTTTTGAAGTAAAAACACAAGTAAATAGCTCAAGATTGCGCGTTTGCTAGTAATTAAGAGCTTAAGGTATGAACAAGAGCTAGGTCATTGTCAAATCCTTGTCAATCTTGTTCAACATTTTATATTAATTTAAGTATACATTGCCAACAAAACCGGTTTTATAAGCCAATTCAATGCATCTATATGGTTTCTTATCATATATTATTTGTATGTTTTATTTGAATGTTTTGTCGTTAACTTTTGCAGGGATCGCGTACCTCGAATCCAATGGGCACCTCCAAACACGACGTCCATTATACATCGTTCTAAAGTTTCATGTAATACTTGATTTCATTATACTGAACCATATACTTATTATAGGAATCGCCTACTTGGAATCCCTATGTGCCAAGGGTATCCACTTGGAAAATCCAACAAACGACCCGAAGCACCAATGGGCTCCTCCAAACACGACGTCCATTATACATCGGGACTCCAGGATTTATAGTGCGCCTCTAAGTTCAAAGCCAGGGTAAGTGGAATATTCTTTGTCGTTTTCAGGGGCCATAATATGTATAAAAACTAAGCATGGTTATATTCCAAGTTTGGCATCGATATATCGATTAATGGTTGACATTTTCGAAACTCTGAATAGGTTGAACTCACTTAACAAAGTGTAATTTTAGCCATGTATCTGCATGAATCCAGTTATGATTTAAGTGACACACAGAATTTAGATGTTTATGCATATGGTCCCTGTGTTTTCATTGTTCGAAAAAATAATAACAAGATGAATTAAGAAGAGCAGCGTTCATAGAACTCACGGATGTATTGTTAGCGTTCTGTACTTGTGTTAGAATACTGAATAATTGTATGGTGATAGGTTGTGATTGGTTACTAGTTTTCGTTTTTTATACTTGTCCATCAAGGGGAGTTATTGGTGTTTTGATAAAGTTATGCTCTTGATATAACAAAATGTTAAGCTTTGTTCGAATTCGTAACCTAATGTTAGGATTTTTCTAACAAAATAAATAAGGTTTATGTATTTTTTGAGTCAATGCATGAAACATAAATCAAACTATAACGGTTGTGTTTTAATTTGCCGATTTTTGCAGACAAAGGGTACTCCCCCAATTACGCAAGAACAAGCACTCTGCCACCTCAAGCAACAGCTCTGAACAATCGAGCCCTCTGCCCTCGTCTCGTAGCGCCGCCCCCGCTATGCCTTCAACAAATCACGCGCCACCTCGATGACGCCAGCTCCGCCTACCCCCTGTCAATCAACTGATGAGTCCTAATTTGCCGCCATGGCGACGTATGGGCGGGGCCTCTAATACTGGAGGCGGGTCCATGACGAAAACGTCGACCAATCACAAAGCAGCTGCGGCTGTCAATCAAATGCGATCAGCAAATCATAATAAAGCAGCCTCGTTTTCGAATTCATCATCAACCAATCAGAGTGGTCATCTCGCTTCATCGTCATTGTCATCGTTTCGTAGTAGCGCCTCCAACTCCAACCAATCCGTAGTATCAGCATCAACCACCAGATCAAGCACAACCAAAAAATCAACCAAGAAATCAAGCACATCCAAGAAGAAATCACACAAGAAGAAATCGTCAACGCAGAAATCAGCTCATTCTACATCAACACGTGGTAGAGACACTCAGAGTCTAGTCTCGGAGTCTATAGACTCCAGTACTATCGCCGATTTCATGTCTCAGCCCACTGACCTTGACCTGAGTGAATTCGACGATGAGGACATGTATGCCATCGATGAAATTGAAGAGAATGAAGATGAAGAGGTTGGAGCTGGAGCAGGTGCAGGAATGCATCAGCACCAGCAGTATCAGCAGCAACAGCAGGAACAGCAAGTGTGTTCTTCTGTTGAGTTCTACGCGCTTCAACCTTGAAATGTGGGTCTAGATTCTCAATGTATCTACTTCATTGTGCTTGAGATTCCACGAATCAAAAGTCAAGTCGCTTCAACCGTGAAATGGCCAAGACCCTAAAGAGTCTACTGAATAATGGGAGCTTGGATTCCAAAGAATCCAATGCAGTCTACTGATACCACTTCTCATTGACCAAATGCCGAAGACTCTATAGGGCTCGCAAAAGAAAACCAGTACCAGAAGGAATGGTGATTGAAGCTTCCGGAATTTAAATTTCATAGACTCTACAGTCGTTTACATGTGGTTGATGCTGCGATGCGCGAAATCAAAAATGTTTCATCATTTTGTTTCATTGTTTAATAGTCTGTGCCAAATGATAAAACAGTCTTAACTGGTGCTTCAAACTATGTGGTCACAATCATTGATTGTCATAATTAAATCATTCTTTAAATGCGATGATGCTATTTTAAAATGTAATCTATATGCCAAGACATGTTAAAACTCAAGGAAACAAAGCTTTGTACTTTGTTGTATAAATGCAATTCCAATAAAAAAACGATATAATAAGGTAGATTGCATAATTAATTACATATGCTTAAAACTATGACTCAAGCTTAGTAATGTCTAGCTAAAGTACAGCTTTTGAGTATGGGCTTAATAGACTTATTTATTGTACACATATCAGTCGCAACAACTATCTTAGTCTTTATCACTTCTATATTCTATGTCGTAAACGTTGTTTCACCGCATGTTATATGATGTATTAACGCATAGATTTCACCTATAATCACTATTGCACATCTACACATTCACACATACGTAACATTTCCATGTGTATATACACATTCCGTGATGTATATGGATTTCAGGACATATGGTTGGAGTCTATGCGTGTATTCATGTAGACTCCATTCAGATCACTTAGATTCTATATTCTAATTAACATAGATTCTAGGACTCATCACTTGTTTTCAGGGGGCAGGTGGGCGATATATTTATGCAAATTATGCATATTATTATGCAAATTAGGCAATTATATATTCAAATTTTCTTTTTAATTCTAAGTCATTTATTTTTGTAGTGCTTTTTATGTATAAATGATGTTTGTAATCGGCTTGTGTCAATATTATTATTTAAGTGAGGTCGATTTTTGACCAATGTATTTGATAATCATGTTCTGCAGGTATCGAAATAAAATTTATGTATATTTATAGCCAGAAAATGTTATTTTATTAAGACATATGACATTCGCTGTATATATGTTTACACTGGACTGGTATATGAGATGTATTCCAGTAAATCCTAGTTAACATTCTAGATATTGATGTTAATGTTTTTTTGGTGGAAAAATGACAAATGAAATATATGTTTTAGTCAAGTTAAATGAGCTTTGATTCTCAAACGGTGCCTATGTATTGTGTATAGATTCTGCGTAACCATAAATTAATTTTGATATTGTATTACATTTTTTTTTAATTTATTCATTGTAGTATTATGTAGATTCTTTTTGAATAGAAAAGTTTCAGAAAACATATAGGCCTATAATAAGTAAGTGTTAGGTTATCAGTAGAACAAATAAAAATAAATGTTTTGCCTTAGCTAGTCGAGTAGTGTTGATGTTCAATTGACAATTATGATATTGATTCAGTTTAAGAGAAAAATGACTATAAACATTTTCGAAATCAAGAATTTATTATCGGCAAATTAAAGAAAATATATGTTTTACAGATAAAGAGCTCTTATCTGATTCATAGATAAAGAACTCTTATCTGCTTATTGACAATTAATGTCTTGCCAGTTATATAATCATGTAAGGTTTATTTTGTACTATTTTTATGTTGAAGTCATTCTATATATATTGTATGTTACAGTATACATGTTTTTACAAAACAGACTGTGATATTATTATTAGGAATGCAGAAAAATAGGAAAAACTTGGTAGATTTTACACGTTTAATAAAACGTTTTTCATATGATTTTCGAGTTATAATCTTCTATATTTTCATTATAATTCTATAAGTTACATAATTTCAAAATGTTGGAAGTTTTCTGATGGATTTTATGAAGAGCGATGGTATTGGAATGGTGATACATGCTAAATTAGTTTTAAAAAGTGAATCCTTTATTCGACTTTTAATTTGTGTAAGTCAATATGCTACAAATTACCTCTATCCGTATGACGGATTTCGTTCTGATTTCCATTTAAAATTTTGTGAATCAATTGGTATTTTTGTTCAAATTATTTTTTTTTTTACTTTTTTTTTTTGCATTGTTTTTAGTTAGGTTAAAATCAGGTAATTATGTGTCAAACTCGCAGCAAAACTGTGGTCATACGAGCATTGGGTGATATATGTTAATCGCAAATATGTTTTGGTAAGGATTTTCTTAATCTTTTACCCACAATAATGACAATGTGCTTCTGTATTGTTATGTTTGATATCGTAATTCACATATTTAGAATAAATAAATTAATTTAAAACGTATTTTTAATTTGCGCTTTATTTTCTTTTAAATAATTTCTTTTATCGCGACTGTTTATTATGCTCAAATTCAACTGCTTATGCATGTTTGGAAATCGACAAAAAGGCTAACGGAAAACGTATTGATGGATATAATAGTGCAAGCATTTCACAAACAAGCATTTCATTTACTTTATCATTGTTTATTTTCTTTTTTTTCCAAATATGATAAAACATTAAACAATACTGCATTAAAGATTTTGACATATTTCTTATTTGTCATCATACTGTTGTACATTAATCACGAAGTCTGCTTGGAATGAATACTTTCAAACTTAAATCGTCAGGACCACATGATCATATTTCAACGAAAATCAATAAATATCTAGACAATGAATAATTAAATAAACTTAAATATTAAATATATTTTTAAGTATGAACCAGGCGTTGTTCAATAATCTATAATTCGTCTCCGTTTTCCAAAGTTTTGACACACTTTCATACATGAATATTTAGATTTTAATCAAATATTGATTTACCAACAAAAACAATATAAATTTTATATATGAAATATCTTTTATTTAAAGCAAACTATTATTCAGAAGTTATAGGTCATTTGATGTCCTGAGTCATATCACAGAGATTCGCGAATGTCAGACAAATAATTAAAAAAAAAAAAAAATAGCCTGATTAATAACTAAGTTATATAATCAACATATATGCACTCATATAAGTTAAAATATGA
The DNA here is from genome assembly GCA_001703475.1 of Hydroides elegans. NCBI lineage: Eukaryota > Metazoa > Annelida > Polychaeta > Sabellida > Serpulidae > Hydroides > Hydroides elegans. The sequence continues at coordinate 10,793 of LQRL01113172.1, forward strand.
AAAACTCAATGCACTCATGCAAAACAAAATATAAATCAAAGCAAAATGTTTAAAGGAATACTTTGGCACAATGGAGGAGCGCTTCTAAATCTAAAATAACATAATCGCGAGACAATAAATAAGTCTAAACTTCTCCTAGACTACATATAAAATCCTACTCTAGTATCTATCTTGTTCAACCAAGCACATCACATTATTGTAAGTCAAAACCATCATGTTTCTATCCCTCAAACTTTTTTATTTATTTTTTTATTTTTATTTTTTTGTTGTTTTTTTTTTTTTTTCATATTTCTATCCCTCAAACTGATAAAAGTAATAAATGTAGTTTGTGATATAAATGACGCCATGGGCCTAAATCTCGTTAATATGCAAATGTGTAGCACTTTTGAACATTCGTTGTACTACTGGTTTTCGCAACTGTTGCTATCTAAGGCACTGATTTAAAGGTGGTCTTAGATTCTCAACCCACCAAAAATTTCGATAAATTTATATATGAACGTATAGGAAGACCAGTAGTGAAATAATTGGGTTCCTAGGACACCTAGGTGCCCCATTATATCACTACTTAATTCAAATAGATATGCATCTTACATGAACAAAACTTTCGCTTCTTAGATTCATTGCATAGTAGAGTCAGTAAAAATATGAAATAAGAAGAAAAAAAAATATTTAAATTTGTTAAGTTATCAAATCGTCGTTGATCGCAATATTTTGGTTTGGGTAGTGGCCTCCCTTCATTTTCCCTAATTAATCATCCTACTAGTATCAGGGAAACCACCAGTTACGAAACGGCTTCCCTCCCGTTCGAAGTGTCCTGCAAGCAGTCCCTATTTTTGCGGAAGTCCTAATTTAAGGGACGTCCATATAAATCCAGACGTCCCGCAAAATAGTTTACTTTCACGAACAAAACGGCTGTTCCTTGCTGCCTTCCCGTTTCACAAGGTCCACATGTATAGTTCGATCCGGAAAGCTATGCGCTACATAACGCGCTTCATTACAACGGTGCAACATATACGGCGCTGTATTTCCTTGCTTATCCTCAACCTTCTGTTTAGTCGCTGGATTGTAGAAGTATTCTACATTGTTTATATCCACCGTGTTCTTACTACAGAATAGATTGCGGTACTGATGTGTTTTAATGGCGGTTTGCCAAGAGGATGGGGACATAGCCAATAGAACACAGTCAATGTAGGTCAAGGTGAGGTCATCCTCTCCCAGGGTACCCGGTACATGGAACACGGTACTGTTCATCAAATGGCTGACTTGAGTACTGTTTAAGTACACGTTGTTGCTACCGAGTTCTTTCACTAGACCGCACATGGACGTGCAAAACGATGAAAACTTATCTTTGACCGCTTTGTAGTTTAGTAGTTGTTGCCAGAATTCACTTGGTTGTTGATCGAGTTCCGTTTGGAGTTTGTGTGAGAAATACTCATAGATCAAATAGTCCACGGGGCTATATTCTCGATGCATCGTCTCAATATGTCCTTCGCGCTTACTCGAAAGCGAAGGAATCCAATCTTGAGCGCGCACGTTTCTTGACAGATACATAATATCGCCCAGTGTCCAACCGAACTTCCGTTTCATCAATAACAATGACTCGTCAAGGCGTTCCGTTATGAGAATCATATCGAACGTTTTATCGATCGTTTCAATGAAACCACTTTCGTTCAAATGGTTATTGTGTTGCATTAAACCATAGTGTTTTGCCTGGGCGTTTTGCAAAGTATCGAAATTCGGTGTCCCGCTAAAAGCGTCTGGATCTTTGAGAAACTGTTCTAGTTTGTCATCTGTGTCGGATAAGGCATATTTCTGCGATCGCGGATCAAGCGAGTCTATTAGCGAACTGATATGTGTAAGCGGTTCACGTATAGAGCCGATTAATTTGTATTTCGTCCGCATATACGAGCGCGCTATAGCGGGATCATATATAGCGGACTCATGCATGATATCGATCGGTCGAAAATTGGGTCTACGATGGTCCTCATATAGAAGTGCTGGCGACGCAACTTGCGGGTATGGTGTACCATCGGGTACGTTGAACGCGCCGAATTTCAAACCGCGGTTCGCACCATAGCGATTAAGTATCATTTGCACCGACGTTGAAGCAGTTTTGTGAACTTTTACGAAATACACACCGTCATGCTTGAGTTCCACTGGTTTACTTCGACCACGTGTTATATTTCGGGCGCGTGATGTCCAAATATGGATTGGTTTCGAGTTGGCGTTTTGGTTGATCAAACGAAGGGAATCGAGAAGCTGGGCTTGGGTTTTCCAGTAGTCCAGGACGAACCATGTTGAACCAAGAACGCATAGGAGAACAAGGATGAAGGAGGGGTTGCCTCGACAGAACGCACTGAAATTAGTTATAAACATGTGTTTTAATATGTTAGTGTGCACATGAATCAGCAAGTTTATAAGCTAAATGTATATGTAGATTTATGTAAACCAAGCTATAATCAAGCTAAAACATGCAGGAC
>LQRL01113192.1:9415-22163 GCA_001703475.1 Hydroides elegans
AAATACGATGACCGACAAATCGTGCCCAGAAAGCGGTGACCACTTCCCCTATAGACGGACGTGATGTTATCAGCGAGTGTTGCTTCATTTCCTATTGTCCAGTGTCCAGTTGACGCTAAAATCCATTGTATTTCTGAAACTTTCATAGATAGAAAACCGAGGTCCCGCCTCACTCTCATTTTCTAAGAGTTTGCTGTTTTTTTCAGCGAGTGTATCCCTTCATTTCCTTTTCCAATGTCCAGTTGACGCTCAAAGCTATATTGGTGGTAGAGATCTATGAACTAAGAGTAATCGTTACCAGAAAGCGTTTGTCCATGAAGGTGGGTTCATAGCTTTGTTGCAAAATTCACTGTTTTTGCTGTATGGTGTTAGTGGGAAATCGCCCTGAAAAAACCAAAGAAAACAGTGGAAATCGCAGCTTGTCATTCAAAATCGCTTATATCATCTGATCAAGGCCTAAGTCGGTGTCTGGGCACACATAATCTAAGTATTCTATTTTCATATAGAGTCTAAAGTATTCAGAGTTATACGGAAAACTCTAACCGCTATACGCTTCGTATGAATGTAATAATATATTCAATAAACCGTTATATTAAAATGCAATGTCTAACAGTGATATACAAAAGGGTGCACTGAGTATCTACAAATGCATAAAAAATGAAGCTGTTTATTCTAATGCATATATTTGATGATGAAACGCGACCTCTATGAAGTTACAATATACGATTGAAATATCTTATGATAAAATGGAATTGAATTACTTAATTGTGAAATCGCATGATTGTATTGATTTCATCTTTGAACAGAAATATGTCAGCCAGTGGGTCATATGAAGATATAGTTCATATATCTGATGAATGGGAATATCTTTATTATAATAAATCTAAATTAACTCTTCAAGGGGCGTTCGAACTACGCAGCCGCACGCCACGTCAAAAGGACGCTGTGTTTTCTTTCTATATGTCGTTTTCCGGACGTCGGACTCATGTCCTTATGTTTTTCAGATTGCAAAAAGCTGCAACGTAAAAGCTACTTTACTTAAGCCCCCACGAAAATAGGGCACCCTGAAAACTGTCGTAATGGATAGAAAAAAAAACGTCCTAACGGTGTCCAGACATGTCTGTCAATGTGGGAATCTGAGTGATGTTCTAAATTGTGCCTTCATATTATTCTTTATGAAACGGTTAGCCATCAACCAATTCTAATACATATGAAATCATTTAGAGTCTAATATACATGTAAATTCTATATCCACACCTGTTTTCATTTTCAGATCTTGACATTGGCCACTCGATCGTACGTCAACATATCAGACAAATAGAATTTTACATTTCCCATGAATTTATGCTTTGTTTGTATTCAACACAATAAATGTTTATTAATCACAAGAGTATTTTCATTGTTGTGTTTCACGAGTAGGTAATAATTCAGATAAAAACAGCAAAAATGAGAAACATACCAAACATGATGTTTACAACAATGCAGTTTTCGTGAAGTGGAAAAAAATAGAATCAAATTTGTACAATGATTATCATTGCAAATGTTAGTCTATCTATACTTTCTGAATACATGCATTGATCAGTAAGGACAATCTGTTTATCAATTGAAGTGCGTAACATAATCTCAAAAATGCGTAACACTATCATCACAGTGCGCGACGCAACGTGCAGATTGAGCTACTGAACTGATCATCGAGTTTTGCTGAGCGCATAAATAATATCAATATACAAAACATGGGACTCAGTCAATATGATGAGATGTTCACATTTATTGATCACTTATCAATTGCTTTATTTCGTCATTGAAAAGCTTGCAGTAAGAAGCCCTCATGTAGATGAAAACAAAGAAGAAAAAAAAACGGATTTTTGGATTCTTTGATTATTAATCGTACTTTTTAATACATTTCTTATGGGAAAATCGCTAGATGCGTTTTGAGTTTCCCGTTAGGGATACATTGAACAACACGAAAAGCTGCGTTTTAAAAACTTAATTACACCGCAGCCTAAAACCGTATTTATATTGATACCATATAAGATATAACGAGTCGCCGTAAATATATTTTTTTCTTAGCAAATTAAAAAAAAATCAAGATAGCATTAAAAAAAACACTTCTCATTGGAAAGAGTTATCAAGATACATGTTCACATCATTCGAATATGTGACATACAAAATTTCTTGATAATCTGAAACAAAACATTGTATTTACTGCAAAACAAAATAATTGATTGAGCATAATAATAAAGCTTTAAATGCTTCAAATAAAACAAAACCAACGATATGCCTTCAAAAATAGGTGTTCTCTCCAAAAACACATGTTTCATACTCAGTCATCATACTTCTTTATCAGGGGTCTAGTTACAAGCATATTTACGTCAGGCGCGGATTTAGAGGGGGCGCACCCGGCGCACGCCCCCCTGTTCGCCCTTATATGTAAGACCAAAAAAAAATAAATTTGCGCCCCCGGTTCAGTCTGATAATTTTTACTGTTTCCGCCCCCCGGTTCAACATTTTCTGGATCCGCGCCTGTACGTCTCAACTTTTTGTTTCATTTGCTTCGAGAGAGCGAGCATGTTAGTATAAATGGGATTGCATTAATTTATTGCGATTCTTTTTTAATTGATTATTTACTTGTAACTGCAATTAAATAGCTGTAATGATTAAGAATGATCACTCTAATTGATGTTCGTTGCTCTTACGTCATGTAACATATGCTTAGGGCACGACGAAAAGTCAATATTGATTGGTTTTTAACCCTGTTATTAAATTTTGATCGGGTATACCCATCCCGCAATTGGTGTTGTTTCAGACATGAAATTTAAATATAATTAATGTCAAATGAAATTGGACTCTCTTTATATGCATGTATGATATGATTGACATAAAACAAGAATTTTGTTGTTGTTGAGTAACAGGCGGGAAAGCACTCAATAACAATATTTATATTTCTCAAAACGAATTAAACGAAAAATAGTTTTAAAAAAATGTCGTATGATCAAATAGTAAAAAGGGATACCTTGTTGAATCTTAAGACAACGTTTTTCAGTACAAGCACTTTATGAACCTTAATGTGCATGTGTTTTCTTCTTATTATTATTTTATTTATAAAAGGGAAAGAAAACAAGGAAAGGAAAAAAAAGCTGTGCTCAAGCAACGCTCAAACACCGCGAACTGCAACCGGTCACATGTGTGATCAGAGCCTAATTGTAATCAAGTTCTTGTGTAGTGCTCTATCTAACTCCAAGTTAGAAAGAGCAATGTTTTTTCAAAGTGATATCAGAACTACAACAAATTGGTGTGTTTTACCTAAGTACGTCATTTTTTTATAATTGTCATTGACTTTAACAGTGATTAATGTGAAGACAATTTTAATCCCATTGATATTGTAATTTTAGCCATTTAACCCTTTCTCGCTTACTCCTAATATTGAGTAATGATGAGTTTTGAAATATTACCAGGTAGAAAAATGTTGCAAGGAACATCAATTTATTACAAATCCAATATAATTAGCGATAAATTATTCGCTTTGTCTGAAGCGAATGCTGATTAATGTCTTTCATTGAAATACCTGCCAATAATGGGCGAATACATGTAAACTTATATAATAGTAGCTTTACTCAATTTCACATTTACACATTTAAGAGCGTGTTTCGATCGATTTAGAGGGACGCTGGAAAGACAATAATTACGAAAAGAGCAAAAATTGAAATTATCTGATTCACAGGGTAACGGTGAACTTGGTAAGAGAGTAATTTATTCGAATATAACATTATGTGTACATGTATAAAAGATGGTTTGGCACAAAAATTCCTAATATGACCATGGTTTCATGGTGATTGAGAAGCTGCTTTTAATTTGCGTTTTGTTATCGTGGACCCAAAATTCCAATAGTTATTTCCCGGTTAGCTCATTTTCTTTTGTTCTTTTAGTGCCGATAAATAACTAATTGACCTGCTTCAGCGGGCAAAATAACTAAAGCAGGGTTGTCTCCAGAGAAACAATGGATGACTAATTGAGTACTATGTGACACATATCTCACTATCGGTGACATTGATTAAAGTGCTAAGGGCCTGGGCACATTAAGAGCGTTTCTGAGTTTCTCATATTTTCAAAGGCCTCTTTAGTATACGGTCACATTGGAAGCTTTCTCGAGTTTTTTCCCACAAATCATGTCTAATGTATTCCTTAGGAGTAGGTTTAATCAGAACATAACCAAGGGCTTCTTTTAAAGAAGCTAGTCGAGTTTAGATTGGCCAAAAAGAAATACATTTGAAGACGGTGTTTTTTTTTAGAAAAAAAAATCCCGAAACTCTACCAATGTGGCCAGGCCATTTAAGCAATTGAAACCAAAAGCGTATCTCGCTTATTTATTCAAGAGAGATGCGGCTTATAGTTTCCTAAAATAAATCTTTTAAAAAGAACAGTTTCTAATGAAAAAAAAATAATGCGGCCAGACCCTTAAATGATACGTGTACAGCGACGATTTTTTATCCAATCTTATATTTTTTATTGTCTATAAATTGTTCTATCCTCTATTTCTTTATAATATACTCTATATATTTTTCCAAGCATATTTATCAGCACTTAAAAACGAAGACGCTTTAGATACCAATGATTATAATTTATTGATGTGATCACCCTAAACACGAATTGTAAAATGACAGAAATCCTTTCTGTTGATCTATTTAAACACCGTGATCTTTAATCAAACAGCTGTTCATGTAATAGCAAAAGGCTCGACTTATGAATTGCAATTACGAACCGTCGCTTATTAGCAACTTGCAATTTCTTAAGAAACCTGGAAATAAGCCGGTTATCCGATTTTGACTCGGGCTGTCTTCGAATTACACCTCTCGACTGCGTCTCGAGGTTAGTAATTCTCTTATCGCCCTCACAAAATCGGATAACCTATACTTAACATTTGAGGCTAAATCTAATTTAAACGATATGATTTCGCTGCTTTAAGTCATAGGTGTTCTTTAAGAAATGAACTATATCCAGTTTATGTTTTAACTCAGATTTACGAGAAACATAGTTCATTTCCTTCTTGATTTACGCAATATGTGTTATATGAATTCTTATATGGACCATATTTTGGGAGTTATCTATTTAATGACTTTATCAAAACCTTTTCATAAAGTTTCATATAATCGTATCTTGTGCGTTACCTTTTGACAAAATAAGCGGTTGTCCACATTAAAAAGATACAGGCTAACCACAAGACACACTTATGAAAAACCCAATCACTTACATTTGCAAACATTAGCCACATTAATAGCTTCCGGTTGATTTTTTCTCGTTATAAAACGTTATGAAAACAACATTATATATTTTCGTTTGCGCTATTAATAGTAAGTAATACACCGCCCACTGAATCTACAAATATAACAGCATATTTGTTACTGTCTGTCGCCTATTTGAGCAATTTAAATATGAAATTAATTGCGAGTTTACTTATCCCATGCGTTAGCGTTTACTTAACAATATTCAGACTGAAACCACAGACTTATTGAGTTATTGTAATCTGTCGTATTATGTATTGTATATGCTCACTTAACCCCATTTTATGGGCCCTTTAGAAATCGTCATTTAACTGATAGATTTGGGGAATAATTGACTGTTTGATTTAGCGACTATCACTTGAATGGGTGTGATTTTAGCACACAGTATAGGCTAATCATAATATTTTACGCTAAATGCGTTTTCAAGCATTTATGGCATAAAAGTGAAAGGAGTGTTAGAATAATAGATGATAGGCAAAATATTATCGTTTCCAAGTGAGTAAATCACATTTGACATAAAACATTAACGATATTTTTATATCCAATTTGGACTCCAAAACGCCTCAGTCTATACTGTATATAAAATCAACTTAAATTGGACGTTATATGCATTTTTTCATGGGAACGTGTCACAAGATATGGGAAAGGAGCTTCCATGTCCAGATTTTAAAAAGTTCAATATAATATTATCTTAGTATCATTTATTTAAAATGAATGAGAAATGACGTTGTATCTCAAGGGCATATGTTAAAAATACAGTTTTTATGTCGTGTAAAACCGCGCCGATTAGAACCTGTGACATCGAGATTTACTGGCGAGCGCCCTTCCGTTAAGTCACGCCAGTTCCCCTTCGTTAATTAGTTCTCAAATATGCATGTAATTAATCTAAATTTTATCCAGAAGCCATTAGACTACCTTGGGATAGCGATTGTCTTTAGTTATGATGCGTTCTTTGGCCAGTGGATATATTCTCAAAACCGCTGTGAAATTGAAATATTGCGGATTCTGATCCCACTGGGTTTCCCATGTTTTGTTCCGCTGGCCGACGATTGCACCCTTACAGTGCATAAACATTGTTGGAAATTGCAATATAAATTGTATATATATTAATCCAATTCGATCGCTTTCATAGAAGAAAGCAGTAAATCATACTTTCGTTTTTATTGTTTTGCGTTTGAATCATTTTCAAATGCGCACTTTTATCGAATTTGATTTATTATTTGCATGTGTTTAAAATGCGGAATATTCACAACGAAATAGGTTTTTTTAATTATTCGTACCTATAGAATAAGCTATTATTAGAAAATCGTGTGATTCACAAGAGCAATTAAGCGATGAAAAGATTCAAAAGAACACATGTCATGTAATATACAAATTAAAAACAATATTTCGCGTTTTTAGTACATTAAGGAAGCTCATAAGTCTGCATATTTAGCACCGAATTGAGTAAAAGTTCGATCTAACGTTATACAAATGCATTCTTGCTTTATCTAGACGTTGCATTTTTTTAGATTTCTGGATGTTCTTGGTATAGACATAGGCATTATTTGCTATATAAACATGTCGCGTTTTTTCTTTTAGTTTTAGGTTTTTAGATTTTGTAGAAAAGGCCCAGGATGTGATATGAAATTCTGATATTAATGCAACGCAAGGTTTGCTCTTATTTGTCACATTAGCCTAGCTTCAAACCACTTGTTCGATGTGATACTTAATTTGCTACGTTTCTGTGACGTTCCTAGCCGAGCGGGACAAAATGTCAGCGGAACCCCAGCAAGAGTTTGCACTTTAATTGACATACATTCGTTCATTTTTATTGCTCAAATAATCAATTTTTGAAATATGGACAACAACGAGAAAACAACTTTTGGGGTTATCGGGTATTAACAACTGCAATGTTGCAAAAGATATATTCAATAATTAAATATATTATTTATCATTTCTATAACAACAAGTTAAGTGTACACATATAATCTAAATTAAATGCAAAACAGCATTAGAAATAACCATTTCTCCCAGATAATTTGTGACCAATGTGGCCTAAATTAAATAGTTTTTATGGAATTTCGAAGATCAAGGATAGCACTAACAGTAGCGAAATAAGAATAAATATCCGGATTAAATAAAATACCGCTATTGACAATATAATCTTATTATACTTTTAGTAATGACTCTCCTGAAAGACTCTTTTCTTTTGGTGCCTTTTCTCATCATTCCGCTTATGTAAACATTATGGAAGACAGTCAGCTTGTTTTTGCCTCAATGGGTGTCTAAAGTGTTTGATTATTCTATCAATTATATGTTACTGTAATGTTAGGGTCGGTTTCCGATATCAAAACTAGACCTGAGCGAATTCGTTATTCGTAATTTAACTTTTATTAAAATCTACATATTGTTTTAAAACGCGCCCACCTCATGTGTCTTCGTTTCTTGTTTGATATTCAATCAAACTTTCATACTCACTTGAGTTAACGCCCCTGCGTAGGATATTCGAGTATCCGTCAGAAGTTTTAGAGGTGGGGGTATCTGAGGGTCGGGCATTAACCCGAGTCGAGGCGTTAATTAAGAGACATTAGACTTAACGCAGTATGGTGCGTTCTGCGTCTGTGGAATTCAAATTGGTATAAAACATAGTAAACCCAGCGGCATTTATTCCGCATGAATTACTATGTTTTATACCAATTTAAATTCCGCAGACGCAGACGCAAAGTCCCGCTGAACGCACCATTATACAACTATTATGATTTTGGCATCGACGCGGAAAGTTCTAGGTTTAAGAGATCAAATCGAAATATAACATCAATATATACTTTATTTGACACTTAGATACATTTTATTTAAAGAATATCTGCTATTTTATTTATTTGTATTATGAAAGAAGCAACGGAGGCAATATGGGCTATTCCACAAAAGTTGGGGAAGGGACGTTAACTCAAAGTCGGCGTTCACTTGAACGAGTACGTTTAAATTAACCGTTTACTTGGATACGCACCCAATAATAGCAAATCACTGGTATTGTAGTGTGCAATAGCAAAATGTCTTTTAAAGCCCACGACATGGTTTAGAATTAACTGGCGCCCAAAGAGTCAAAGATGAATCCGTGCTGTTAATCATAATTAGAGCAGATAGCATTATTTCATTCATTCGACCTGCATTGTAAAGAGCGTTGATCTGACAAAGTTAGACGATGGGGTCTGCTTGTCGGGAAAACGCGACCTAAACGCACTTACAACCAGCAGACACATATCCGGAAATGGACCCTAGAATATCCTCCCTATTACAATGGTGTCCAAAAGGCAAATGTCTTTCTAAACATACATTTGTATACGATTCTGACGACATGGTTTAGAATTAACTGGCGCCCAAAGAGTCAAAGGTGAGTCTGTAATGGGCTGCCGAGTAAACACTTGAAACACCAGTTTAATACTCTCGGGCTTATCGGATTTCGACACTTTGTTTGACCGCCGATTTTGTCAATGTGCTGCCTTTTAAACCCAAGTATGGCTCTTTCTTTAGGGTGGGGTTTGACGATATGGGCAAAACGTCGAAAAGGGGGAATGCCCACGTGACAGAAAACGTATTTGCTACGTTTTGTAAACGAGACCCACGTAATTTGGTGGAACACGCCTTTTAAAACATGAACAAAACGCATTGACATACTTGATAACATTATTCAATTTTTACCACGGTATAAAATGATATTGGTCAAACGTCGAAATCGTGTTATTCTATTGTTTTTTTTTACGGCAAATGTATATGTTTTTTCAAAGAAAACTAGTAAATGCAGTAATGGGTTTTATATTTTGTTAGTTTGCAATACCTTTATATTGGTTTGATAAGCAGGTTGTATTATCATATTAACAAGGTGAGAAACAGAGCGATTCTTAAAATGTTAGAATTATAAAAAAAAACAATTTCTGTGCGTTTTCTGTAATGTAAAGGATTTATAAGATATGAGGAACAACACGGTCAAACATTAAGAAATCCTTTTTAAATACAAATCTTTTTCACACAAAAAGGATAGTACATTTTAGTAATGCGCATATTTACATTTTCTCAAAGACTTTTCAAAAGCCTATAAAGCCATGAATCCATAGCCTAAGGCAATAATACACAACCTAAGGCCACAGTGACAATATATGCTAACTGGCTCCCTATCATTTTCATTAAGGATAATCGCGGGTTTTTGTGTTGATTGTGTCATTATTATGATACTCAATTGAAAGCCTGTCACTGAACATTTTGGGGCGGGATAGGGTTGCATTCCAAAAGAAGCAACCAATGGGCTGTCCACCTAAAAATGGATTATATGAATTCTATTGGTTTGAGGAGGATTAAAATCCACTGATTGGTATTATATCAGGAGTACCCATCGGGCCATTTTTTAAAAAGTGTCTTATCTTACTTTATTTGGCATGAAATGAACTCTAAACTTCTTTAAACCTGCCAATTATTCTTAGCGATGGAATTATTTTATTCTTAATTTGCCAGCCAGGATCGAAGAGAATATAGTGCCCGCAGCTTTGTACAGAACTGCCAGCAGAATAAAACATTCACATCCTGAATTGTTACTTTTCGGTTTATAATTAAAAAATGTCTGTGCTTTATTATATAGATATGCTATGAAAAAGTGCATCTCAGTTATATTGTTATGTCTTCATGTCATTTCTATTTGAAACCGAAGGTTGTTTATGCTATAAGAAACATATTTCATAGTTGGTTTTCTTCTGATAATATGCCAGGAATATACAAATTATGTGAAATGCAATATTTTATCTATTCTGTTCTGTGCAAATGCCAGCAAGATAGAAATTTCAAAAGAATAAATATTTCACCGAATAAATCGCTGGGTACCCCTGTTATATTGATTTGTTGGATTATGTGTGCATATTTTTTAATTATATTACAATAATTTTCTGGTACACTGTATATCATAAAGCTCTAATAACTTCTAATGGGAAATGCCCCTCCCTCTAAATCTTCGCTGGTATATTATCGATTCAACATACATTGTATATTTGTAAAAAAAGTTATAGTAAAGGGCAAAATATGAAAAAAAGCATGCTCTACCTACACCATTGTATCCATCAAATTGCATAAACCAGTATAACATTAACATAAAATTGAGAAAAATACAACTATGTCATTAACCAAACTTTTAAGTAATCGCATGCTCTTTCCTGGTCCCTTCGCACCACCAGGCTCCCCTTGACTCTTGCTGTTTGCATTCGAAACCCATCAAAATCCCTCTTCATACATAGGTCGCTGCTTATATATCAAAGCCTTGGCGCCTCCTTGCCCGTAATCCTTTGCAAGCACTTGACGTGTTCCATGCAAAAAGGTACTAACTAAACGTAGCACAGTTTTGCGCTGTGATTTTAAATGAATAACTTTACTGCTAATACATTTCATATACCAATTTGTATAATGAATTAAGGTAGCAATATGTTAACTATAACGAACTATATAAAACATAGACACGTCTCCAGAGAAACCGCAAAACGAAATAGTTTAAGTGCATATCTGGAGTCCTTTTTGAGCTTTTTTATGCCAAAAAACCATGATTTTCAATGTATTACTTAGAGTCAAAACATCGGAAACATACTTTACACTTTCATACACGGAACCCTCCAAAACTAAGCACTTGATATAAATTACCAGTTTTTAAGGCATATGGGGCGGGCAACTTTGATCTCAATATCTTAACATGGTTGTTATAAAGTTATGTGGATTCCTTGCATTTAGACGGGATTGGCCTAAGTGCCATTGACGCAATTACATTACTGTCAAAACAAATAAAAACGTATTAGTGTAGTGTTGATAATATGGCGGTTAATTGATAACGAAATTTGATATGTGTATTGTTATTGAAGTTAATGGGTAAACAATCGTTATATGCATTGTTATTGAGAGGTAATGGTAGTTTTTGTTCATTTTTTTTGTATATCGTGATGAATAAATAAAACAAAAATATAAATGAAGCAGAAAGAATTCTCATTGGCTTATTTGTAAGAATCAAAACATATTCTAATTGTCATGGTTACATTACTTATAACCATTACTTATAATAACCAAACTCTCACTTTACTCTTACGTTGCTATTTTGAAAAGATAGCTGACCTTATATCAATGATTTAGATGGTAAAAGGTTTTCAATACGTCATTTCGAGTTAAAACGTCATCCAATGTCATGACGTTGTTTAGCATCACGACACCATTTTAAGTCGCAAAGTCATTTTACGCCACGACATCGGATGTGCGTCATTTATACATCCAAACGTTATTTCTTGGTTCGAAATCGGACGAATTGACAGTATCATTTCGGCTTTGATCGACTTATAGGGCGTACGTCTATTGCATCTAATATGCAGTATAAACGCACAAATATATGATTTATATGAAAACTCTTGAGGTAAAAAAACTTGCTCATCCGTAAAGTTGATACCAATTGAAATTAATTTACTGGAAATCAATATTTCAGGTTGTTGAACGGAAGCCTTGAGATTTCAATTAAATATAAATCCCCTTCTTTTTGATGGCTAAATAAGGCGAGTACAAAACAATAAAATTGGAAATTGGAAACACGAAAGGCTTGAAATTTAATTAGAAGTCAATACTAAGCATCCCATTAACTAACACAAGTTGAGTGATACTTCAACTGAAATGAAACGGCATCGGATGAAACAAACCTACTCAATTAAATCAAGCTTTTCATTTATTGCCATCGATCTGTTGTAAAGTAAATATCTCCTCGAAACGCTGATTGCAAACATGTGTTCGAAAAATCGTTGGAACAGTAGCCTTATATTATATTGGACTTTGGTTATGGCAATTATTTTTGAAAAGGCGACGTCGTCAAACCAATGTTTAAAACTAGAAAATGAAACGTCCGCATTTAAGGGCTTTCGAGTGTTCTCACTTGTTCTAGGAAGACATACATATACATGTAGCCAGACCAATTAGTTAACTTTCATATTTTATCATATTTCGAGGCAATCATTTGGGTAAAACAGCATCACAATGGCGCGGCCATATACAAGCTAAATTTCATTGGATTGGTGGATTGTCTTTATTGTCTTTACATTTAGCAGATATAACATAAAATTCACCTCTAGCCTGGCCTCATAATCACAGGAATGGACATACAGTAGCGCGTACTTTTAACTTCTCATTGTCCTTATCGTAAAGGGTTTAGCGTATTTGCGTTAAACGTTCATGTGGTTAGTGTTTAACAATTAGTGTCTGTAATGAGAAGTAAGAACGCGCGCCACTGTATTGGCATAACCGTCTAATATATGTGACGTATATTGCCGATTGGGATATCTTTACCTTGTAGCAGCATTGTCACGCTTGTCCATTTTTCCGTATCATGATCGAGCCTAGATTTGTTTTTCAATAACTACAATGGCCAATATGATTATAATGAATCGTGACAAATGGTGAAGTATGACCACAGATGTTGGATACATGAC